>CM043113.1:60773379-60969699 GCA_023701765.1 Hylyphantes graminicola
TACATAATTAGTTTTATTGATGTAATACGATATGGAACTTGATTTAAGGTGAGATGAGACTTAAAGTCGGGTCTCCAAGCCAAGTTTTCTTTATGTGTCAATCCACTGGAAAAACTGATTTTTAAAGCTTAGCTTTATTAAACATTTTTACAAACGCTTTTTATATGAATGTAGCTGGCTAAAGTGTTTATGTAATTCTTTTCATAAATAGTTTCAAACATATTATAGTAACAACTCTAAATTGACTGTTGAATGCCAATTATTTTTCAAGAAAAAGTAACTATAAGGATCTTTAAGGCGGCTGCATTTATCATATAAAAATATTTGTAAAAATATTCTATGCTAAAGTAATTAAGCCTAGAGGTTTTCCATTGGATTAACACAGGCAGAAATCTTTATTGTCGAGGCCCAAATTCCAGTCATATACACTCATTATGCAAAGAACAGGAGGGGATAACAAATAATTATGCAAAATAACAGGATTTAAGAGGCTTTTACTTTATTTGCAAAAGTAATGGACACGTTTTAATTTTAAAATATGCATGGAAAATCCCTGAGACTAAAGAGAAAAAATCTTAAATAGTGAATATTTTATAAGAAACGAAACTGGGAGTAGTTGAAAAAAGTGTTTTTATTTTTAAGTTATAGATGGTAATATATTTTATCAGTTTTTTCATAGATTTACGGTTTTTTTGTTTCACATATGTTTCATCTTTTAATTGAGTAATGTATGAGGTTCGAGAATTTAAACTGATTTATTTAGAAATATTCATGTTTTATACTTCAAAAATATGCTTGGTAAATTCTTTAATCATCGAGACAGATTACTTAGAACTTGTCGTCGGAAAATAAATCTTTAAAAATTAAATATACTGTACTTATTAATATAAATTATTAATAAGTACAATTGTGATTTCTATAAACACAAGAAATTGTTATAATTAACATACAAGTGTTATTCAGAGTTCACATGCAAGCTTGCCAGGTTATGGAGTTTCCATGTATTTTTTATTTAATTTTAAATCTCTTACATTTTAAATGTATGACAAATGTAGATGTTTTTATTGAACGGTATTCGGAATAAAAATTATTAATAATTTCTATGAAGAAATTTAAATAAGCATTAAAACGTTTTGTATGTTTTTGTGCACCAATAACACAACCCCTGTAATGCGTATGCATTATTAACCCCTTCAGTGATAGTGATGCCATTTGGCATCATAATATTGCTGATCATAATTAAACAAAATAATAGGTCTGAAATCTAATGGAAATAAAAAATATATATTTTCTAGTGTAAAAAAGTTTAAAGAATCGAATGACGTGCTTTTTGATTTCATAAATTTCTACAGACGATCAGAAAAAAAAATTATTAAATGTTGATGCAAAATTGTCATTGGTATACTGAAATTGTTAAAAGGCTATTTAGAATTTTCGCCTTAGACAGGCATATTAAAGCGTCCATACTTCAGGTGATACCTGGGACTTGTCGTAGATACACAAGCTATTTGCAAAGACAGGTTTGTACGCCTCGCTCATCCTGGTCAATGTTTAAATTATATAAAAGAAAATATTAACTCAATCATAATTCGGTCTCTTTTTGATGAGCTGATCGATTTCCCTGCCTTTACTGAATATATTTTAGTCAATGCATTGCCCCAAAATAAATTAAAAAAATATGGACATTTTGGGGTCCACAGTATTAATCAAAAAGCCATTTGAATTTGTAAGACCTCAATAATTTGTAAAATTTTAGAATATCTAACACATAGTGACATACTTTCCAAGCTAAGATGCAAATAAATATATAACATTTTACCCACGTAGACATTATTTCCCTTCTCCACTCGGAACTTTTCTGTTCTTCCCTATTCGTGAAAAAACCGGGAACCTGTTTCATTCGTCAAAAGCATTTCAGTTGAAACGATTTCGGTTCCAATTTATTTCATCAGACTTATACCTAGAAACGAGATTCATTTACATAATCGCATCTCCACCCTACTCTACTATTGAAATCGACAAGTCTTTTATCTACGTTCATGTTAAAAATAAAAGCGAATCCCACTTTAGCGAAGATTCCCAACGGAAATATTTCATGGCAATGTCTAATGTCGAAACAAATTGACTGAATATATCATTGATTGCTGATTCATACCCTCAATTTACAATTATCAAAACTTTCGGGAACAAATATTACAATTTTAGCTATTAAATGAACGTTACAATAGCGTATCATTCATAACTCTTCTCTGAAACTAGTCACTATAGTTTTTGAAAGCCAAGATGAAATGCAAGCCCATAAGATACATTTTTGGGAAGGACAGTAAATTTCACACTAGTTTAAAGTTTTAGGAAAGATTTTTTCCTGTCGTGATGAACTGATATCGCTTTGTATGCATGTAATAAGTTAGAAACAAACATGCCAAAATTATATAAAGTCGAATCTTTGAACTATGTAATCGATAGAAATAAAACAAAAAAAATAACTGATGCATCAAACCGTGGGTGGAAAAAAGATGTAGAAGAGAAAACTGACTTTTTGAGTTGAATATGCTATAATATTCCAAATTTTCATATCCAGGGTTAAAATCAAATCTTTAATCGATCAGTTAATAGTTGGTTTTTTATTGTGATCAATTTTTCGGCAAAAACTAACTTTTCACAGATATTTTACTTTTTGGCTTACTGTATGATAGATTCTAATAAAACAGTTTTAACTTTCAAATCTGGCCCCTTAAAATTAGTTCTTCATTTATTTTTTTCAACTCTTAAAGTGGAAAAATTTCTTAACCCTCGTGGACTTGACCTTGCAGCCAGCACTTAGCGACGCATAAGAGCAGCATCACCTCAAGGGAAGGACGTCTTTTCACTTCAGCTCAAGATCGATATGATGTCCCCGTTCATAATCAGGCGATGACGTTTAGCTTATTACCCGACGTGCTCGGAATTAGCGTGCTGCATCTTCCTCTGCTTAGCGGGAGTCGTGACGGAAATAACGGGAGTTGTTGGGAAGGTGTGAATGTCTTGATGTTACTTGGCGATTTTGTTGGGGCATGTCGGGGATAGAAAATGCTGCTTATGCAAGATAAAAGGCTGTTACTTCTTAAGGATGGCGGGCAAAAATTCCCCGACGCGTTATATTCTTAGATGAAAGATTTAGAGGCGCAGTAACCATATTCAGCAGGGTCCAAAATTAAACACGTATTCGGTTTGTCGTTAAGGTGTTTTCAAAGCGTTTTGCGTTAAAAATTTGATTACATACTTTAAACTTGGATTTTTTCTTTTGATTTTTTCAATACTAAGATTTCAAAGTTCGTCATGGTTTACTTTTATAATAATCGAGTGAATCTGGACAATAAGAAATATAAATGTTTCTAATGTTCAAAATTGTTCTTTGTTGCACAAGCAGGTTCGAAAATTTTAAGTATCTTGTTTTACTTATCCGTGATTCATTTTATTAAACTTTTCATTGACAGATTGACATTGATTCATTGATCATTTCAGAAATCAAGTCAAGAGAGAGGTGTTGAAGTCCAATACACGACAACAGGTGGCCCGCAACCATCCTTTCAGACATGCAGAGCGGGCAAATGTCCGTGTCGGTCACACCAATGCGGTGGAGATGGGCCAGAAGATAATCGTGTCTGGTGGCCATGCGAAAGCGGGCGACTGTGGCGCTAGGTTACATCATAGTTGATTTTATGATCGCGGCTCTAAGTACTTAAATACCTGAGATATAAAAATAAATTAATCCAATATTTTTCAACGTTTTCTGTCAATTTTTTTAATCTCATTGAGAAAATCATATTCAGCAAAAAATGGCCAAAAGTATTGCTTGGAAGTTTCAGCACAAAATGTTTAGCAATAAAAAATTTATATTAATCAAAGAACCTGATGAGCGAACTTGGATTGTGAAAAAACGTGGAAACGAAAAAATGAGCATTGTAGTTTTTATTATCACTTTAATCCGTTTAAAAAAAATATACTTGGGAATTTTAAAAATTATGCCTGATTAAAAGTTCTTGAAAAAAAAAGACACTTTTAATCTTCCAATAAATGAATCACATGTTCATCCACGCAAAAATAACAATTATTTCAAAAATTTAGCTTGGCAAGTTCCACGACTAAGTTATATTCAATTCTATTGTAAACTACAATAGAAATACACTGCCGGTAATAACATGAAAAAAAAAATTGATATACATTTTACCTGTTGTTCAAGTAAAGTTAAACGTAGTTTTTATTAAAAAAAAACATTATAGTTTTCCTGTTTGCGCCAAAGATGCTGGAAATCGACGCATAAGAAAAAAAAAAATTCCTACAACCCCCAAACATAAAAACACATATAATCAAATTGCGTCGCGGTCGAGAAGAAAGCAAGTTAAACAGGACTCCACGTCCGTTTCAATATTTAATAACCTTTTCTTAGCTAAATTTAATTTTCACGCGTATTTATAGAACGAGGACTCGAAGACGAATTCAATTATTTTGCCACTTTAGACATAAAATCCCCCTCAAATTGGAATTAAAACAAATTGCCTAAAATGATTACGGCCCTTAAAATAAATGAGAGGTCATTTTGGGTTTAAAACCACCATAAAGTGTGATGTGTTGGTGGTTGTAAATGAATTTGTAATCCAATGGGTTCATGGCATGCCCTTGAAATTTTAATAAAACTGAGTTTAGTTTGCGTAAATGTTTAAATTTCTCCGCAATAAAAGTTATTAAGGACTAATTAGATAAAGCTAATTTCTGAAAAATGTGCCTTTGTGGTTATTTTCGACTGAATAATGAAATAATATGCAAATACTGTAACGGAAAAAATAATGGTGATGTGTGCCTGTCGATAAACGTTAAAAAAAAAAACGTAAAAATTCCAAAATTAACGTTAAATTCATATAAAGCACATATTTTACAGTTTGTTTGTTTTAAAAAACATTTCGCTGCAAATTTATAATCGAAATTTGAGAATTAAATGTAAATACTCTTAATTTCATTTTTTTTTCATTTACAGTTATTAAAACAAATAACCATTTACCATAAACTTTGAATGTTTCTAATACTTAATACAATAATTATGTTACCAGACATCAACAATGCGACTTATAAATACTCTTTAATTCATACAATATTCAAGATTTGACTTAAAAAAAAACTATACTAGAATTTCTCGATATTGAAGCTGAATACTGCCATATATTTTTCCACTCCTTACTCTAAAATGCTGTATCAATGAGCTTTAGAAATAAAAACAATGTCAATTGTTAATTATACCCTTACAGAAAACATAACCCCGGAAGTACAGGCCAATTGTTCAAAACTCTCACGAAAACAAGGAAGTGCAGGCCTAAAGATACACATTCCTCTCATTGATTTTACAAAACATCTACAATACCACGTAATAGATACGCTTTTAATTTAAGTTTTTGTTTTTTTTTTTTTTAAAGTCATATAGGTAAATTCTATTTGAATAGAGCCCCCCCAATTTCATTTTCATAATCAACTTTATGTTTTACATTATAACATTGTTGATAAGAGTTGATATTATTATTTAAAAAATTAAATATAGTTTAAAAACAACATGAAAAAAAACAAAATTTTTCAAACACAAACCTAGGAAGTACACAATACACAAAAACAACACATTTCACTCATTCATACACACAGACATCAGCAATAATAGTTAATTTTTATATTTTTTTATATTTATATATTGGTATCTCTCAAACTAAATTTTATCTAATTGAAACTAATATATATCTAATAAAAACTAATATATTTTCAAACTTTACTCTGACAATGTTGTATAAATAACCATCAAAATTAAAAACAATTCTAATTATTCAAAACTCTCACTAAAACACAAGCCATGAAGTGCAGACCTTAAAAAAAAACACATTTCCCTCCTTTCCGTTACCAGACATCTACAATACCACGTATTGGATACTCTCTTTTTTAAATTTGTTTAAAGGTTGTACTAACCTTTTTTAGCTGCTTGGCTCGGGTTCGGATCTAGGTAAACATGGATGGGTTGGTGTGTGTGTGTCTATGTGGTTAGTGTGTCACCTTCTTTTCTGATCTCTCTTGGACTGTCCCTCTCTGCCGAGCTGGGTAATGGGCTATAAAGCCTACACTCTACCTTCTAGAGGGCGCAATCACTGTCATTTGCCATTCCCAAAGGTTGGCGTTCGCTAAATTAAAATAAATCTGAATAAAATATTAATGACTTTCCACATTTTACTTTATGTTTCGTTGTATAACACTTTTGACAAGAGCTTGATGACAAAATTGTAATTGATGGTTGAAAACAACACCAATGCGAATTTTTTAAAACAAATAGCAGAAAATGCATACTTACAGCAATACATTACTTTCATTTACGTTACCAGAACTCAACAATACTACACAACAGACACTCTTTTATATTTGCACTTGTCAGGATGGGCCCTATCTCAAACTATTCTATACTATTACAACTATTTCTTGATATTAGGGCATAATACATTATATATATATGCTGTACCACTCCTTCTTTAACAAGGTCATATCATTGATCAGCAGAATTAAAAACAAAGTCAATTGTTCAAAACTCTCACGAAACCACAACACAAGGAAGTGCAGACCTAAAAAAAACCCTCATTCCTTTTCTTTCCGTTATCATCTTACATCTACAGCATCTTCCATTACATCTACAGCACTGTGATATTTATTTGTCTTTGTTTTTAAGGTTTGGCATCAGTTAAATTAGATAGAATCTAAAAAAAAATCCTAATGAGTTGTCACATTTTACTTTATGCTTTAATGTTTAAAAATGTTGACAAGAACACGATGACATCAATGAGTTTTTAGTTAAAAACAACATCAATGCTTATTGTTCAAACCGCAATCTATCAAGTTCGTACTTTAAAAAAAAATCCCTTTCATTTCCATAACCAGACATCTACAATGAAATGTAATGGATCAGGGGCTGTGTGGCGCCCTGTGGTCAGTGTCTCGATCTACGTATCGGAAGGTCCCGCGATCGAGTCCTGGTCGCTGAAAACTCACCGAGTATATGCGGTGCGGAGTACGTACTCGTTAAATCTGTTGGGTCCGAAAGTCCTCTGGGCGGTCATTGCGCAGTTTCCCACGGGTGCAGGTTCCAGGAGACTATTTCCCTCCCCTTCAGGGACATGTCTAAATTGTGGATGTTTCTCGTGATAGATTACATCATCTGTCACGTATGTGTCTGCAAGTGAGTGTGAGTGTGTGTTATGACTGTCTAAGTTGACGAAGGTTTATAAGCGGCTCTCTGCATGAGCAAGCACACAAGCCTGAAAATATATGTATACCAACCAACCAGGCATCTACAATGAAATATAATGGATAATATTTTGCATATATATATTTCAATATTGATATATTAAAATATATCAGGATTACCCAATAGTAAAGCTTATAGTACAACTACATTTTGCCCACTTTATGCTGACAATGTTGTGTAAATAACCCTTCAAAATTAAAAACAATGCCAATTGTTCAAAACTCTCACGAAAACACAACCCAGAAAGTGCAGACCCAAAAAACTCATTCTTCTCCTTTACTTTACCAGACATCTACAATACAACATAATGAATACTCTTTTATTTCCAGATATTAATTAGGTTTGCCTTTGCTATATAAATTAAATCTGTATAAAACGCTAATTAATTTCCATATTTAACTTTGTGTTTTACTTTATAACCTTGTTGACAAGAGCTTGATGTCATCATTGAATAATAAAATTAATAGTTAAAAACAACATCAATGAAAAAAATTTAAAACACAACCAAGGAGGTACATATACTTAAAGCAACACATTGCTCTCATTACCTATACCAGACATCAACAATATCATTTAATAGATACTCTTTTATTTTTATATATTTCAGGATTGGTATATCTAACTATACTTTTCTAATAGTAAAGCTCAAGATATTTTCCCACTTTACTCAGACAATGTTGAAAAAAATAACCCTCAAAATTAAAAGAATGCAAATTGTTCAAAACTCTCACGAAAACACAACCCAGGAAGTACAGACCTAAAAAAACTCATTCTTCTCCTTTCCGTTACCAGATATCTACAACACCACGAAATGGACACTCTTTTATTTCCAGATTTATAATTTTTCCCTTTGCTAAATGAAATTAAATCTGTATAAAACAATAATGAATTTCCATATTTAACTTTATTTTTCACTGTATAACACTGTTGACAAGAGCTTGATGACATAATTGTGATTGATGGTTAAAAACTACACCAATGTCAATTGTTTAAAATACAACAATAGAAGTGCATATATAAAACAACACATTCCTTACATTTACGATACCATAACTCAGCAATACCACGTAATGGACACTCTTTTATATTTGCACTTGTCAGGATGGGCCCTATCTTAAACTATAATATACTATTACAACTATTTCTTGATATAAAGGCTTAATAAAACTATATACTGTCCCAATCCTTGCTCTAACAATGCTATATCATTGATCAACAGAATTTAAAAAAAACAACGCCAATTGTTCAAAACTCTCACGAAAACACAACCCAGGAAGTACAGACCTAAAAAAAAAAACATTCCCCTCCTTTCCGTTACCCGACATCAACAATACGTACAGATCTACCGCGTAACGGATACTCTTTTATTTCTAGAATTTTAAGTTTGGCCTTAGCTAAATTAAATAAATCTGAATAAAACCTTAATGAATTTCCATATTTAGCTTTATGTTTACTTTATAACCTTGTTGACAAGAGCTTGTTGTCATCATTGAATAATAAAAATAATAGTTAAAAAACAACATCAGTACAAAATTTTTCAAAACACAACCTAGAAAGTACATACTTAATACAACACATTAATCACACCCAATACCAGACATCAACAATACCATGAAATATATACTATTTCTTTTATTTATATTTCGTGCTTGGTATCTCAAACTACACTTTTCTAATAGTATAGATTAATATAAAATAACCCTAAAAATTAAAAACAATGCCAATTGTTCAAAACTCTCACGAAAACACAACCCAGGAAGTACAGACCTTAAAAAAAAACACATTCCCCTCCTTTCCGTTACCAGACATCTACAATACCACGTAAATGGATACTCTTTTATTTCCAGATTTTTGGTCTCTTTTGTTTTCACTCTATCGGGGACACGCAGAGAAAAAGATTGGGTCTGCCGGATAGCAGGAAATAGGTCCTGCCAATCCAATTCCGGATGTTCCCGGAGTGTTTGTCTTGTTTCTAGTGCCGGATAGGCCTTAATATGCTTAATGGCGGATAGCGGGGTTTGTTTGTTTCGCAACCCAAAAAGAGAGATACCTTTGCTTTGGGATTATTGTTGTTTCCTTTTTGTTTTGTTTTTTAGAAACATTGGAAATAATGGTCTAATGGCTATTCGATGGATTTTTGGGTGATGTTTTTTATCGGAAGGATGATAGACGAGAGGGTAGACGGTAGGACCTTAATCTGTAAGGATTATTTGATGGTTTTTTTTTTTTTTAAACCTTTTCGTTGCCAGTGATGCCAATTCATGTTTTTGATCATAATTTTGCCCATCATTTTTTTCATCATAATTTTAAAAAAAATAATTGGACGACATCTATTGGGATTAATAAAAAAATATTTTCTTATAGAAAAAAAGTTTGAAGAATCGAATTATATGCTTTTTGATAACATAAAGGGCTATATACGGCCAGAAAAAAATGTCAAAAATGATGCCGAATTGCCATTGGGACTGAAACGGTTAAATATATTGAACTAAAATATATTTTATTAGATTTGACAGTTTTAGTGAACTTCAAAAAACTTGCGTTTCATGTGTTAAACGTTTAAATATCTATATAAATAATATAATTATCTTTTTTTATTTTAAATATTTTCAATCATATAAATATACATAAATCTCATGTAGCATATCAGCCCAATGATTGTAAGATATTTCGAAAAAGTATTTAATTAAATATTAGTATTTTTAAAACAATTTTTATGTTTCATATTTCCCCAAATTTTAATGTATCTTATTATGCAGCTTATTTCAAGTGAGTTTAAAAGCAATTATGAATTTACAAATTATTCATTCGCGTTTTATGCAAAGAACAATTTGATTTTTCTTTACGATGAATATCTATGCATTCATTTTCTAACTACAAAAGCAAAACTAATACAGCTATCTTAAATGTCATCTCCTTTTAAAACTTAGAACATCGATACTAAAATTTGGGAAAATATAAAATTTATAATCGATTCAATTGATTTATTTTTATTGACACCAATATGCTTTATGGTAGAAATGCCAATTACATTCTTCCAAAATAAATGCAAAAAATATAAAAGCAAATATTTTCCAATTTTGTTCAAACTACTTAAAGTTTCAATCACAAAACCACAATTTCTTCCCACAAAGAAGCTTTATCTTATCTTTAACCAAACTTAAGAAATTGTAAAAGGGTGCGAATAAAACTGATATCAAATAAAATAACAAGGTAATGTTTACACCATTACACTTAAAGTATAAAACAATGGGTTCCTAAAGTTTCAAAAATTGAATGGGATAATTTGATTTGTTTTGTTATTTAATTTATTTTTTGTAATTTTGTTTTAATGAAGTTCACCAAAATGGTTAGTTTAATTTTTTTTTTTTAAACTTTTGTTGAACGTAAGGGCCAATGCATTTTCTTAAGAAATTCAAAAAATTGCATGGAGGGAAATATATTTTTGCCTATGAACGAAGATGCACTAGCTCTCAAGAATGGATGCTCACGAACAGATGTCGTGAAAAATGCTCTTAGTGAACGTTTTGTCAAATTGTTGTAAATCACGTCCTTCCACAATTTACAAGGCCAGAGAAGCATTTCTAAATATGTGCGTGGGTGGAAAAATTTGACGTCAGGGTCCCGAGTTTCGTTGTTGCGAATAAATAACCATTTTCAGCAGAAATTTTCCTCTCTAAATTAAAACCAAGCATATTTTTTAAATAACGGTGAAGAATTGTAAGTATTCACAAAAGGTAATCTATTTCTCAGCATTGCAAAGTATGTATGAAAGAGAAAGTCGATAACACCTTGTCCCATTCGCCATCCAAAGTCATCCTATCTATGCTTACATCACTCAGAAGAGTGCCAATGAATAAATGAATCACCAAACATCCCATTATGACTGAGTGAGAACAAGGCAAGCACATAAGCTACTGTGACAAAGTTCTAACAAGCAAATATTACTTGAATTTAAGTTGAGTCGGATGGGCGTTTGGGTCAAAACTGTTTTCTTTTACTTTTTTCTGTTTTCTTTTACTTTTAATCTACATACCTACAGCTTTAAGACCAAGATTATTGATTTTTGTTTAGTGGTTTTATTTTTATTAGGGTAAATGCATTTTTCAGAAACTCTTTATATATCAGTTCTTACCAAAACTTTAATATTCTTTAGCGTTTTATGAAATATAAGGCTTTCCAACAGTTAGGAACATTTTTCTCGGTAACTATAAAATAAAGCAACATTTTTAGTTTTATTATTTCTTCCCGATTTAAACTCAAGAATTTTAAATTTTTCTGCAGAAAACAACAACAAATTATCTAACTTTAAATTGGATTTTTTTGGTGTTTTGTAATACATATATTATCACTGTAAAAGAGTAATTTTTAATACTGTGAAATATCCTTTATTAAAATTAAAGATCTATATGTAAGGAAAAAACTATAAAAAAATATAATGATATCTCACATAGTTCCTGAGAAAAATCTTTATAAAGGTAGTAAAATTAACATTGGTGAGATACGACTCCACCTGAAATATAAGGTTTTCAACAGTTAGGAACATTTTTCTCAGGCTTCTATAGGCATAAAGAAAACTCGCAGTATCGAAAATGTTAATTTTATCGTTTACTTATACGTTTGCTTGTAACAATGCTTTGCGAATGCAGTTAAACAGAATTCCTAAAAAGCTTCCTTAAAAAATGCAGCTATAAAACCACACTAATTAATAACAGTGCATTTAAAAAATGAAAATTTAACTTAGATATCAAAAATTAAACATGAAATAAAAACAAGTATTTCACTAACCTGTGTAATATTTTATAAACTTTGACATTTTGTTTTCCGAATTATAAAACTACTTTTCAATAACATCAGAATAGATTTCACCCGCAGGAGATATTTTAACCGAATATTTGTAAGCCTAAAATGATGAATCAAGTTTGACTTTGGCGAATCAATGTAATTGCTTAAATGCAGTTTTGTTTTGGGTACGTCGATTTTATAATTTATTTTTTACGATTTTTACGAGTGAATTAAAGTGGAGTAGCGAAATATTCTCGCAATAATATAATACACAGGCAGGCTATATCCTAAAAATGAAAGCAATCAAAAACTGAATGTGAGGAGAGGGTTGTTTTCGTTAAAAAGGTTTATGAAAATTTTTATTCAACCTTATTGATTTATGTGGTGCTAGCAAATTTCGACGTTCTTGTACAACGAACTTTTCTCAACCCAGAACAATATACGGATATCGTATATCTCTCTGCTAACTTCTAATGTATATGCAAAAATTTTTATATCTATAATAGCGTGTACAGTTTATGTACGGCAGTCGTTCTCGTTTTACCAAAGTCTCTAGCTTTTTTTTTTTTTTTTTTTTTTTTTTACAGAAACAAATTTAATTTATTAAAATAATATAAAAAAAAAAAAAAGAAAAAATAAAAAAAAGTGCTAAGCTTAGACTTGCTTAAGAAGACTTTTGGTAAGAACTGACTGCGTACATATATATAAATATAGATAATATATATATAGAATTATTTAATATATACATTAGAAGTTAGATGAGATACATTTATCATCCGTATTGTTCACTTTGTTTGAAGTAGTTGTTTACAACAAGAACGTCCACTGATATTCAAAGGGTCGTTGACCCCAGTTAATTTAGGTCCACAGAGACGGCCGTGAGTTTAAACTTAAACCTTCAATATTTATCCCAATAATACGGTAACAAGCATGGGGGGAATGTTATTTGGAGGGTTTACTGTTAAACTAGGTACCCAGCATTGGTAATCACCAATGATTAGCACCACACGCACAATGCTACTGCGTGATAGATTGATATTTCCCGCCAGAGAAATGTTCCTAACAATACTAAAGCTTCCTTTAAAATGACTAAGGTCAGTCTGACTTCAGTCCATGCACTGTAAAAAATTTCCTCAACTTTCCGTATTTTTACCAGGAACTTTCCTGGCTTTTTCAAGTATTCATCGCTTCGTGATAAGTTCCTGGGATTTTCAGGTTTTCCCATTCAAATCTGGCAATGATTGCTGTGAACCGCTGCCTCGCTCAAAATCAGTTGTTTTGTAACGTTGTTGGTATCACAAAGTTCATGAAAGGCCCGTCCGAGTGGTCCGTGGCCGAGTGGTTAAGGCATCAGCCTACTCAAGAGTGCGGGGGTTCGAATCCCACCAGCTGCAAGTCATCCTATAAATCGGACATATGTACCGGGAAAGAGTCGGTTCCAGGTTTTTTTTTAGAAAGGTTCCGGTTATTTTCCAGAAAGGTTCCAGGTATTTTCCAGAGAAGTTACTGGCTCTAAGTGGGATTGTTTCTATGTTTTTGGGAAAGGTTACTGGATATATTTCAGGAACATAACTGGTAAAAATTGGGCAGCTCAGCTGCCCATTATTTCCCAGTAACGTTCCTGAATTTTTTTACAGTGTATGACTGAAAGGTTTACACAGAAAAATCTTTTTAATTTAAAAAAAACCTGTAGAATTTCATCACATTTCTTGGTTACTTTTACCCCAAACTTTTCAAGTTCACTTGATTAAGGTGACGTATTTTCTTCCAGTTTTCATTCCCGATGAGGTTCGAAAAGAACTTATTTTCATTAAGCATTTCTGTTTCCACTTAAAGTCCTTAACCACGACCATGTTTTTTATTGCGAATGGATATTGCGTCAATAAGAAAGCTACATTAACACCATTCTCTAAGGAAAAAATAATGTCGGCAGTCAAATGACAAAATAATGTTAGTGTAAACCCACAGAAATAGGGGCCGGGATAGCCTGGTCGATAGGGTCTTAGACTGGGCATCCCTAAGGTTGCGAACTCGGGTCCCGCTACCTTCCGAAAACCTCCGTGTACGCTAATGGTGACTGGTGCACGTTAAATCCATCGTGAGCACAAAGTTCTCCAAGTTCCCATACCAAATCATTACTTCTGGAGGTGACAAAGCAATTCTGGGAATCCTCTAGTTGGCCTCTTCTCTCTAAAAATTAGATTTATCCACTGATGTGTGTGTTGTGTTTGTCCTACTTGACGAAGGTTTATAAGCTGGTCTCTGCCCATGCACACAAATCTGAATATATATGCCTACCAACCAACCAACCCACAGAAATAGAAAACAGGATGCTGATAAGCCTACCGGAAATTCCTAAAAATTCAAAAACCAGAAATTCCAAAAAATTCAAAAACCGGAAATTCCTAGAATTTGCACTTTTGTGGTTTTGTCATTTGACCAACGATAGCTGAAATTCAACCACTGCTGGTAATTATCCTGAAATTTTAACTTAATTCTTTTTTTCAACGTATGTGAAATACAGCTTTTTCACTCCAAAACCCGTCAACCTCTAGAGAAAGAAGAGGGGCGTGATATTGAAGAAGATCCTGATCAATAAGCCAGTGCAGAGAAAGGCCCAAAACCTGCGGTCCTTTGTTAATGTCTTGGTATATGCCTCTCGATGATTTGATTTCGCACTGAAGCCATGATCCGATTTACACGATGGATGTCATTTACACTAGGTAGTGTATGCGTGGGACGTTAGCGTCAGAAAATTACGAGGCTCTCATATTATATCGGAGTGAATGGATGTATTATTTATGTGAGAGTAATACATTTTGTTTCATATAGGCTTCATTTTTACTTTATAGGGTATCCATGGTAATTTCATAACGTTGCTCTTTGTGGTTTTTGTTAGATCTTTGATATTGTTATTGGATTCGTGTTGTGCAAAAACACGCGAGAGAAATTTTATACGTTTTAATAAAATCTATATTACATACTTAAGCTTCAGTTCAGTAGAGTAGGTATTATTTGTTTATGCTTCTTTACATATTTCTCGAGTAAACATGTGCTTCTATGAACTGTTTGATGATTTTTTTTTTTTTTAAATTTGGTGATTTTCAATTATCCTCCATTGTTGAGGTTTTAAGAGGCTATAAACAACTGTGAACATAACATAATACAAACTTGTTAATGCCTTAGCAGTGGGATATATACAGACAAAGTTTAAAAAGAAGTAACTTTGTTATTTTTACTGTATGCTTCTGCTCTCATAAGTAAGAACGAATTTTGTTCCTTCTTTGGATTTTGTACTAAAAGCAAGAGTCAATAAGGATGAGGTGAAGGATCTGATTTGACGCAGGAATTATCTGCTTGAAATTAGAGAGTTTCTAAAAAAGGAACTATATGTATTTGGAGGAATATATGAAATATGCTTTACTGAAAAATAATATCATTTTTCATATATTGATGTTCTAGTTTCTTTATTATTTTCTTATTATTTATCTTTTAACGTGTGCTTTGTTTAAATGCATTATTATTTTATTACTTTTTCTCTGATACGTTCATTTTAATTGAATGTAAATATTTTAGTGGTAATTCCATTATTTATGTGATAATTTAACGATACTACGCCAATTTAAACCGATTATTTGATAGTTTATTCACGGTTACTAAAATGTATGGGATTACAAAAAGATCGAATCCTGTAAATCAGTTATAAGTAGTTTGCTTATTGAAAATCTTTCACACTTTATATTATTAGAAGTTTTCTTCGTATATCATTTGCTATGTAATTAATATTAAAGTTTGGAATAGTTAATATCAATTCACGTTGATTGACTTTACGCATATCCATCATAACTTGTAATCCTACCCTAACTAAACTCTTGTCCTCAATAACTCAGTGAACAGGCCTAAGTTCAAACTTTTATGTTTTTAAAAACACAATCTTGTTCTTACAAAATGATCGAATACTGTTAATCAGTAATAAGTAATTTACCTATTGGAATTCTTCCACACTATATATTATTAGAAGTATTCTTCGTATTTTATTTGCGATGTAATTAATATGAAAATTTTGAATAGTTAACATTAATTCACGTTGATTTACTACTAATCCATCATAACTTATGTTCATACCTACACCACCCTTTTGGCTTTGAGTCACTGAACTCTTGCCCTCAATATCTCATTGAACAAGCCCAAATCATAACATTTTTGTTTTTAAGCGCACTACTCCAACACTGCATGCTATCAAAACGTTTGTCCATGGTTATTTAAAGATACTGCTCCTGTTTTCTTTTTGGAAGCGGTGGTAGAAACTTTGATGCTTCCATTTTATTTTAATGTAAATCATTTTTATGTTAAATAAAATTTTAGAATTTTTAGATACTATTGACAATTTTAAGCTATATCTTGATGGTTTATTCACAATGTTACTAAAATTTATATAATTATAAAAACTATCGATTCCTTTAAATCAGTTAAAGTTATTTTTTTAACTAATTTGTCCTTACTCTATTTTATCAGTAATTTTATTCGTAGATACTTAGAAATGTAATTGATAGTAACATTTGGAAGGGTTAGCATCAATTAACGTTGATTAACTTTACTTTTGATCCATCATAAATGCTCACCTACACCCATTTTTGGCTTTGAGTCACTAAACTCTTCCCTCTAATACCAGTCATAACATTTTTGTTGTTAAGCACTACTCCAACACTCCATGCTATCAAAACTTTTATCCATGGTTACTTAAAGATACTGCCCCTCTTTTCTTTTTTGAGTGGGGGTTGAAAATCGATTCAGCCCGTTTTCATAGCAAATGTTTTCCGGCTGAGATCACTTTTCGATAGATTTTCGTTGGATGTAGAAGAGGAGTTTTGTTAAAGTTTGTGCCCGCTGTGAGTTGGTGCGTGTAAATATGTACATATGCTGCGTATCGCCCTTCCATCGATTTCTCAATGGCACAGGGCTTCGGGCGACTTTGGTTTTCGATAAGGGAAATTGAAACACTGCAGCTTATTCTCTAAAACAATACCTACATGTTTGGGAAGGTATTCGCTTAACTTGGGGTTGTAGTATGCGGATTGTTTGCGTTTGGTGATAACATGGTAGGATTGAATGTAATATAAAGAATTTTAAAATTATTTGTTTTTCTATCGCAGATGCATTTTTATTATTTAATAATTTTTGCTGTTCTTTGTTCTTTGTAACTGTCTTTATATTATAGATTTTAGTTATTTTTTTTAATAAATAGAAAAATTGTTTGAATACGCATACAAAGAAATATAAATGTAATGTCTGTTTACATTCTTTTAAAAGCTGGATGTTTGTAATATTTGCAATTTTTCAGAACTTTTATTTGTATTATTTTAGTGTTTATTTTTTTAAGTTTATATTGACTACTGTCACTGTCACTGCAGACATATATTTTCAGGCTTCTGTGCTTGGTCAGAGACCCAATCTTATAAACCTTCGTCAAGTCAGACAGACACAACACACACACACGCGACATATGCCGCCATCTATCACACGCTACCTCCACAATTTAGAGATGTCCCTGAAAGGGAGAGATATAGTTCCCAGGGACATGTACCCGTGGGAAACTGCGCAATGACCGCCCACAGGACATTCGGACCCAGCAGATTTAACGAGCACGTAATCTGCATATACTAGACGAACACAAATGCCCATGCCTTAGCGGCATTGGCTTACGTTTGGTGATAACATGTTTGGATTAAAGTTATTATATAAATATTAAAAAAATTATTTGTTTTTCTATCGAAGATGCATTTATATTATTTAATCATTTTCGCTGTTTTTGTTCTTTGTAATTGTCTTCCTTTTATAGATTTTAGGTTTTTTTTAATAAATAGAAAAATAGTTTGAATAAACATACAAAGAAATATAAATATCACGTCTGCTTACATTCTTTTTAAAGCTGGATGTTCGTAATTTTTCAGAAGAGTATTTGTATATTTTAGCGTTTTTTTTTTTTTTAATTTTTAGTTTGTATTGGGTCTAACAGTTCCAAACTGTTTTAAATTTTATTTCATTTATATGTTGAATTCCATTTAGGTTTTTTTTAAATTTATAAACAACAGAGAAATAATTTAAAAGAGTTTTAGTGTGCTTTCTGCATGTTATATGCGCACTATTGTCTGCACTTTATAAAATAATGCAGGTGACTTATTTGCGTTTCATGCAACGACTGATATTTTTTTTTTAAATATTCACTTTAATTCAACCTGTCTCAGTTTCGAATTCGAAAAAACTAAAAACAGCAACAAATACTACTATGTAAAAGAAGGCCAAAAGCTGAAAAAATGTTGTTTTTTTTTTTTTTTTAAAGTGTTCCGATTTCCTTTACTGTTCTATTCTATAAGCCCCTTTTAAACTCCCACTTCATATCAAAGAAATTAAATAATGCAATATTTTTGACGGTTTAAGAGAATGTTATTGACATCGCTCTAAATGTATTTCTTTACCTGCAATTTAATAATAACATTTGGTTAAAGAAAGTATTTCATTCCTTTCAGAATTCAAAATATCAAGAAAAATGTGGAAATTTAACACAAAGTCTTAACCCCCTATTTGATTGCCCCCGTCCTATACTGACGAAAAATGAAAAGCCACAAATGACGGATCTATAATCAATAAATTGGATGTAACCTCATTTATCCTGTCCCCGGTATAAAGCGGGACCTCAAGCAAATTTCTCATATCCTAACAAGCGACGCTCAAACATATACAAAAAGTAAGAGATTGTCATATTGTCAGTTACAAAGAACAGTTGTCAAATGTTCCAGTTAAGTACATTGAAAAATTAAGTTTTACTATTTTTTTTTCTTAATGGGGCTGCAATATTGGCGGTCACATCTTTTGCAGACTCGGCATATTTCCCAGAACTGAGTGACATTTTTTTTTGTGGCACCATCTCGGCGGCTCGCGCTACCAATTTTGACGCACACATTACAGTGAATCTGATAACTCTCTGTGGATTTTAAAGTATACCGCGATTTAATTTTTTGCCAAGAGTACCCAATCCAAATGGACCCTCCAGGGATCTATTACATGCAACATAATCACATGACATGCGCACCCAGGATTTTTCCATTCAGAAAATCCGCCGACTCTGCCGGGGCTCGTACCCGCGATCTTGAACTTACGATCATAGAGTTAGAAAAGATAACGGAGCGGGCCATGTAAGTGGGTAGTAACGCACAAAAGAAGTATGCTAAGGATCTACATCTTGGGATAACTCATTGCCGGTTTGTTACGAGCAGTAGCTCGAAAAACCTGGCAGCCCCGCTTCAAGCCATTTGAACTGATCCTCTACTCCTCCTTCCTAACTCTATGCTTACGATGTGGACACTTTAAACCTCTCAGAAACTGAGCCTCTATGTTTTCCTAATTTGATAGTATAGTCCACACAATATCACCAACATACACTCAATTAGCATTAAACAAAAAGATAATTTCGATAAACGATAAAAAGATAAGGTATAAACTTCAAGAAAATCAGTTGAATTATACCAGCTAAAAATGCTGAAACAATACGTATAATTAAATGTTTAGATTAACTACCAGTTAATTATTCATAGAGCTTCGGTATTTTAGCGGTATTGAATCAGCGTCACGACTGCCAACTTCAAACCGTTAATTTGACCGAAAATTTTGACGTTGACAAAATAAATATTAACTACCCTAAGTTTACTACCTAACTTCTGTCAGTCAATAAGAACGTTAAAAAACTATTCATAATTAAAAAGTTCCAACTTGTATTATTTGTATTTAATTTTAACTTTCATCTTTTTCGAAGACACGTTTATTTCGGGCATACGGATTCAACGAATAAGTGTAGAGCTAAGCGAAAGAACGTGCTAAATGACATTTAAAAAAATTATATTTTTCTGTCAATGATAATATTACTTCATCATTTAAAGATTACAAGTTTCCACTTTTCATAAACTTAAAGTTCAGGATATTTTTCACCGTTTACAACACTGTTAATAATAATAGTTCAAGGTTGAACCAAAATACGGTTCATATTTGCAGCAACCATGATTTGGTAGACTGTTGAACCATAAAACGTTATTTTGAAATTGCGTAACTATGGTGAGAGGTTGAACCATATGCGGGATTTTCCCAATGCTTAACTATAGTGAAGGCATGAACCATACTTGTATTTTGTGTATTCATGAATTAATAAGCTATTAAATAATATTTGCATCAGGATGTCACTCACACAGTATAGTTTAATGATGCACGTAAATTCAATATACAGTTCATAAATATTTATTTTAATCTTTAAAAAAAGTAAAGAAAATAGTTATATTATAAAATGCTTTATAAGAAGGTTGGCATTTTTTTGTGAAATAAAAAAAATGGTGAAAAAGAACAGTGTTTTGTACATTGTACGCTAACGCCACCCGTCGGGATTTTGGACTAAACAGAAGCACGTCTGTCCCATTGTACTCGGAACCATACGTGATGAATTAGATTTTTTTTCTACCATTTCCAGTACAGAGATCCGATTTATAGGATGACTGGCAGTAGGTGGGGATCGAACCACCCCACTCTTGAGAAGGTTGAATCTCTAGGCTGATGCTATAACCGTTCGGCAGCGGAAGGCCAATTCTCAAGCAGAAGCAGTACTACTAATGTCACTAGCATTTTAGTAAACAGTATAATTATCGGTTGCAGTTAGTAGAAGTGAAACCGAATTTTCGTGCTATTAGAGTAGAAGTCGAACCAATTTTTCGTGATAGAAGGTATGTTTACAGAATGTGATATTTGGTTGAACCATTTTATGGTGTATCTACCAGAATATCTTGATTTTTCACCAATATTTGGTTCACGTTGAACTGAAATTTTTAACAGTGAAGTATCGTTTTTAACATATTTAAGTGCAAACCAAAGACTGGTAAAGCTTATTTTATCATTTAACCCTTTATGTCACTTAGCATAGTCTTTAAATAAGCTTTTCAAATATTAGTCTCCCATTCTCATTTATAAACAGGTTGGAATGTACCTTTGGAAACTGGTTATCCCGAAGGCTGCTTTATTTTCTTTCAGATCACAACAAAAAGGCAGTCATAACCCATCGATGGATCGAAACCCGTAGAGCCATCATTGTCTTCAGAGATTCCATTAAATCCAGGGTTGGGACTGTCTTCTATTACGTGTTCCATTGAAAAACCAATACGTGGCATTAATCATAATTAAGCTGATAGAGCCGTGAGATAATCCATTCATTGATTGTGCATTTATTTTATTAATAACGCACGTATGGTTGAAACTTGGCGATATCTTAAGATTGTGATGTTCATAAATTATACGTTGCAAATGAGTGGGGATATTATAGGGTTGCTTTGGTTTTAATGTGGTTGCTTCAGATATCTGTATCTAGATGCCGTTTGAGTGATAGCATATTTTCAGAAGTTAGAAAACTTCCTGCTTGTCTTTATTGATCATTATTTGGTTTGGTAATAGGGTTGGTATTTGTTATGAGACATAATGTGCTTTTTGATGAATCTGATTACTTTACAAATTTCTTTCCGTAAGATAAAAAGTTATTTTACTTTATTTAACTTACAAAAATCGAACCAATTACTAGCACAATTTTTTGTGCGTGACAAAATTAACAAGAATGCAGATTCTGCATCTTGATTATTTCTAGGATAACTCAAGCAATTATTTTTATTTTTGAAACGTTTTAAAATAAGTGCATAATCAGGACAATATATCGATATGAAAACACCAATTTCATAAAATTCAAATCAATACAGATAGCTCAAAAGAAACAACGCTATGAATATGAAGATATTAAATTTGAAACTATAACGTATATTTGTTTAAAAAAATGATTAAGTTAAGTATTTAATTTAAAAAGTCCATACGTACAATATAAGTTTCAATTATTATATTTATTAAACAAAAATAAACCATATATAATCCAGAAATATCAAACATATTTACAAAAGAAAGTATTGTGCAATAGGAAGCCAGCTAAAAATATATTTCGCTCTCTACTTTTCTTAAGCCTGCCAAAACCTTTTGACCGCTTTATGTAACTTTTCTTTTGGGTAGCAGGGGCTTCGGCTTTAAAGGACATTTTTATCCTGGGGCAAGAAACTCTTCAAGATATTTTCTTATATTTTTCAAAAATATATCCTATATTCTAGTGTCGCTTTACACGGCACGTAAAAACTGAAACATCAGCAATACTTCAAGAAATTGAATTGGTAGGAAGAAGATGGAGTTATTCAACCGCAGTATAGCCAATTGATGGAAGTCACTACACTAGGGGCAGATTTATATTCATATTATAATATATAACAAAGATTTATGTCAAAATATCATGTAAAATATTTACAACTGTACATCAAAATATTTACAATTGGTTCAAGAAACTGAGTTTCAAGTAACTCAAGTTTTTTGAAAAAAAGAATGCTTGGACGTAAAATGAACTAAGATAAAAATGTCAAGTTTAATAAAAGTTGCTGACGTATTAAACACTATTGCATTTTGTGTCCGATTAACCTTAGATTTATTACATTCGTATTGTGTATTTGTGTAAGTTGGGCATTACGGATTGTGAAAAGTTTGAGTTTTACTTTTCGTAGCTGAAATTTTACCTACATATTTAGGAAAAAATCTCTAAAATCTTCATACTTGAGGATAGACCCAATGAGTTCTATTGTAGTGTAAAGGAACGACTCGTACTGAGCTGCCATCGGCAGCCATGGCTCACTGCGGAGCCCTAATGGAGTAGCAAAAGTGCTAGTTAATTTATAATTTTGATACTAAGGAAGGAAACACCCATGGCAAAGGCGGGAATTGAACCCGCACCCATTACAGCGGGCCGACTGCTATCATTATGGTGCTTACGATTATCATTTCTTTAACACAATTTTTTTAATAAATAGAATGGAAAGTACATTTCACTTACACGAATATAAAAAAATTGAACGTGTTTCCATAAACACAAACATAATGTTTTCTTAGTAGTATTTTTTAACAACAACAAAAAATATTAATGTCTCACATAAAAATAAAAAACTTACACAAATGCATTTATAATGTTGAAAGTGCAACAAACCATTACAATGGAAAGTTAAAGTCACCTCCTAAATATGTTTTAAAAACAATAAAATTTCTAAAATAGAAAAAGAAACTTATTGAATGCAATCCTATTTCGGAAAGACATAATCCTAAAATTCAGTGGACTGTGAACTCCATTCTTCCAATCATGGACTTAAAGTATGAAATGATCTCTGATTTGGGTGTCGTCCAACTTTAGATGCCATCTAATACACATTTCGATCATGATAATCTGAAAGATACCAAGAGACCATTCCTGCCTAACATTTGGTTATTCCGCCTAACATTTGATTAGGCATCGCCAGGTAAAGAACTAAATTTTTTGAAGATCATATTATCAAAAACACTGAACTGTTCACGCAAAAAAAAATAAAAATAACCGTATCGGCAAAATATGATTTTTCAAGGGAGTTAGTATTTTTGCTTCGCATAATAGGTGATAATTTAAGTATATGTGTATTGGTGCTCAACTGTTGCACCGAGAGATTTAAAACTTTTACCGATCTGTAGTTAGCAAATTTTAATCTTCCATTTATTGTATTTGTACAATAATTAGGCGACTAAATATAAAAATGATCTGGAAATTGTGTCTGCGAAAAAACTTCAATGATGCACAATTGAATATGGGGCTGGAGTTTGTAAACTTGGTAGCTAATTTCGATATAACTTTGTTGCCAGATTTAAATGTCATTGTTCCAAAACAAGTATTTTCTGCCGTAAGGTACATTTTTCTCTTTTTCTAGGGTTGAAATTTTCTGCGATGTCGTGTGCATTTCTATTTAACACAGTGAACCTCAAGATCGATGATAAAACATTCATAATTTTAAGTTGCTAACATAAACAGAAATTTTGCGCCTTTCTTAGAATTAGAAAAATCGCCTTATTTTTACTCACTTATTAGTTTTTGGAATATTTTTGGTTCACTGTGTTAAATAGACATATTTACATCACATTTATTAATTAATAACCTAATTTGACAAACTCTAGCGCCATATTCAAATGTGCATCATAAAAGTGCTTTCGTAAATATTAATTTCAGTGATTGAAAGTTAAAAGCTAAATTCGATATTTTGAGTGGTCGTTTTGCTCCCTGTTACCTTATATTAAAAATTTATTAATTAATATTAAATAAACCAGCTCATACTTCATTGACCATACGAAAAAATACCGAACTGTTAATTGATATAATTGATTTTTCTAATTAACTTTATAGGAAGTTAGGTGAAGTGCCTAGTCTTGATCGATTGATCTTCAACAAAATTCCTTGCCGATCGAAACTTAAGGTAGGCGAATACCCAAAATTCTAAAGCTTTTACTATTACTTTAATCTTTTCCAAATTTGGCATAGTGATTTCAAATATAATGAATAATACTATTTAGGCATTTTTATGTAAAGATAATTTATTTATTTTAAACGGTGTTTTTCTACTAAAAAAAGAGGTTTACGCTAGCAAGTCTACCACATTGAATTTCCATCCTATAAACATTAGTTATGAGTTTAATTCATCGTTTTGAACTGAAACGTGCAATGACCCTCTAGAGTTACAAACAAATTACAGGAAAAGAAGTTATTGAGAAAAATGTTATAAATTAACCATAATTTTTTTTTCGATTAACTTACACTTGGAAATTTAAAAAAAAAACTTGAAAATTTACACCAGATGTTAGAGGTTCATGGCACAGATATATATTGAAAAAGCATCAGTAAAAAAAATTCAGGTAAATTAATGTAAAACTTTTTATGCTAAAAGCGTTCCAATCCCTTTTTTTAGTTGAAAAACACCGTTTAAACACCGAGACCCGCTTATAAGCCTTCGCCAAATAAGACAGACACAGAAAGAGTTTTACCGCCACAAAGAAAGGAAGTACACTCAGGGCGAGGGCGGGAATCGAACCCGCACCCGTTTCAACGTGCTGACTGCTGGCCTGCAATGCTAACCACTCGGCCATCCAGGCCCCGAAACTTAAGTAGAGGTGCCTCTCAAGTAACTTTTTCTGCTTTTCCATCTAAGGGACACAGGCATATAAACCTGTTTCTTAACTATCAAGTTTTCCAGCAACACTCTTGATTTTTTTTTCATTTATAAATTTAATAATTTTACTAAATTTTAAAATTTAAGGCATGTAGGAGCCATATTTTTTTATCTACTACAGAAATATAATTTTTATATATTTAAGATATCAAATTTTCAGTTAAAAATTTCACTTTAAATATCATTAGTGAAAACAAGTTTACGATACAGCCAATTTGTTAATCCCTCAAAGGGTTAACGTAATAGTGTTGAAAAGAAGCATCACGCATGAATTATTAACACCAATATTCTTAAATTTTCATTTTAAATTACTCACCATTAAACATAAATAAGGTACACTTAAAGAAATAACTATCAAAATAGCATTAATTATTATTTTTGTAAAAAAAAAAGTTTATAATTGGGAATGTATTTTAAAATTAAAAATTCCACCATTAATTAATTTCGTCACAATGCTACTTGGCCCCTTCGAGCAGGTTTCGTTGGATGCCAGCTCACTTGCCAAACTCGTGTCTTTACCGCGGTCTCAAATTACGTGGACTCACCAGTAGTTATCGTGTTACTATAGCGAGACATTAATTCAACCAAAAACAGATTTATAAACCTCAGATCTTTTCGGATTAACAAGTTTCTATAAAAAAAATATAAAAATGACAACGTGAGTGACAACTAATCTTATTCCATTTCTGAGATTCATGAAAGAGATGCGTGCACAATGGCTTGGTATGTGAGAACGTAGTTAAATAATAGATTTATAGAATTTCTTTTTAAAAATGTATAAGATAGATTGATATTTTCACACTCTTGCCACCGAATAAAGTAATAAAATTTGTA
Source organism: Hylyphantes graminicola (assembly GCA_023701765.1). Classification (NCBI taxonomy): domain Eukaryota; kingdom Metazoa; phylum Arthropoda; class Arachnida; order Araneae; family Linyphiidae; genus Hylyphantes; species Hylyphantes graminicola. The sequence goes on from CM043113.1 coordinate 60,799,429, forward strand.
TTATGTATTTTTCCGCCTCTAACTGTGGCGTGTTGCTTCACCAATAACAAATATATAGCAAAACAAGCGATTTTTAAGTGTTCTGGCAGTCCATTTTATTTATTCACATAGTTTTTCTTTCGTGCTTTTTATCGTGTGTTTGCTATATTTTTCTGAGGAGTATTATTGAAAATATTTTCTTAATTCACTGTTGAAATAGTTTATTACCAAAATGTATTTATTTTGAATATTTTTCAAAAACAACCTCTTGAGCTCATGATTAAAGTGCATACAGTATTCCTTATTTTTACAGCTGTACTTTCAGTTACTTACAATTATTAAAAAATTAGAATTTTATTTGCATAACTTTATCGTGCGCAATTACAATACCGTCGAGTATAAGTTTTAAGGAGAAAAATATCAGTGTTAATAAATTGAAGCAATTACCTCTATAACCTCTTTCAAACTTACGTCAATTTCAATTACGCAGGTTATAAACTATTTCAAATAAAAATACATATTTTTCTCTTAAATTAAAATGTTAAAGGATAGTTAAAGAAGAGTTTCGGATAGTTAACTGTGAACAAAAGCTTAAGGAAAGTAACTGATAAACTTACAATCTCCGTTAATAATTAGGTTCTTAACTATTTCCTTTAAAACCAATTTTAATAATAATTATCAATTTTAACCAGAAAAAGGTGTAATAACTTCTATTTTTACCGCAACGAGTACCCGATACTCTTATAAAAGATATTTCACCAAAAAAATCATTTGTTTAGTTTGTCAGAAGATATTTCTTAGGCACTCGATCATTTTTGATCAGTGGCTTTATGATTTAAGGCTAGCCAATGCATGTGAACATATTGGTGCGGTTAATCTTTAATGATTGATCGATGGAAAAGTATGAAAATAATGATAAAATGAAAGAAAAAGAAAATGTGAAGATCAATATATTTCTCTTTTGTAAAACGTCATTAACAATAACCAGTATTTTACTAGCATAATACTTTACAAATTGTTTATGGCAATGCACAATTATAAAAAGTTTTCGAGAGGAATCAATTTTTAGGGATGATATCCATAATGGCCATGTTCTATGGAGCTAAATGTGAATGGGCATATACAATGATGCAAAAAATGAATTGCCATATATTATGGGTCTTGAAGAATATTAAATACCGCTCATCAATTCGTATACATATTTTTCATAGTTTACAAATTGATTAACTTGATTTTGAAAACTAATCTGAAGTTTCAAAGACAGTAAAGGCTTTTTTTTCCTGGAAATATTATATGTTCATTTTCTTGCTCAGAAAAATATTCTATACAAAACAATGTTCTTTTTTATACAAGCATAATCAAAATTTACAATGTAAAGATATTTTTAATTCTTTTTTGCTCACATTTTACCCATAATAGTATCAAAACAATTCCATATTATCTGAAGAAATTGCTTGGACATTAACGAAATCAAATTTGTTGTTTTATAGTTAAAAAAATATATTAAATTATCTTCAGCCTTTGATTGAATCCACTAACAGAGCTAAAATATGTTTTAATATTTTTTAATAAAAAATTATTTAAGCTCTGCTACTGTTAAATGAAATCCAATCCTTTCCTTACAAAATACTCTTTTAAATCGCATCACAAAACCAAACTGGAAACTCTCGGAACTGTATGGAACGTAAGACATAAAAACAAACTTAACTCGAAGGAAAACTTCCAAGACAATCCAAACGAAGAGCACTTTTAAAGTGTTGAAGTCCATTTAGTTAGTTTGATATAGACGCAACTAACATTTTAGTCGGTTTAATCAAAAGTGGTTTTCCGAAGGTGAACATAGATAAATACTAAACATAAATGGGTTTTAATTGTGAATGAAACCGAGTGACCTTGGTTTTCCAAACCAAATTGCTTCTGTGTTAATACAATGAAAAAAAAAATTTTAAGCCTCATTTCTAATGCTGTATTGAATATTTTCGCAAACGTTTTTTATGTGATAAATGTAGCTGACTTACAGGTCTCTATAACTCCGCTTTTTGAAAATCAAATAACTTGGATAAAAATTTTCTTATAAATTAAAAAATACCTGATCCTATTTTAAAAAGTGAGATTATAGAAGTCTAACCCACTTTTTTAAATGATATATGTATTAGTCAGCTACATATATCATACAAAAATCCGATTGTAAAAACATTCAATGCAGCCGGAGAAATAGGCTCAGATTTTTTTTTAAAACTTTGGATTAGGCCTTGAGACTGGTGTTCATTCGGGCTCATTTGCTCTTTAACGGCAGTAATAGCGACAAACTGATTATAGTGATGTGGTAGTAAGTAAACCAGATTCGGTTATGAATCGGATCACTCAGTCTTTCATCTGAATGTCGTTGAGAGGCTTTGAGACACGTGGTCATTCGGGCTCATTTGCTCTTTAACGGCAGTAATAGCGACAAACCGATTATAGTGATGTGGTAGTAAGTAAACCAGATTCGGTTATGAATCGGATCACTCAGTCTTTCATCTCAATTTCGTTGAGAGGCTTTGAGACACGTGGTCATTCGGGCTCATTTGCTCTTTAACGGCAGTAATAGCGACAAACTGATTATAGTGATGTGGTAGTAAGTAAACCAGATTCGGTTATGAATCGGATCACTCAGTCTTTCATCTCAATTTCGTTGAGAGGCTTTGAGACACGTGGTCATTCGGGCTCATTTGCTCTTTAACGGCAGTAATAGCGACAAACTGATTATAGTGATGTGGTAGTAAGTAAACCAGATTCGGTTATGAATCGGATCACTCAGTCTTTCATCTCAATTTCGTTGAGAGGCTTTGAGACACGTGGTCATTCGGGCTCATTTGATCTTTAACGGCAGTAATAGCGACAAACCGATTATAGTGATGTGGTAGTAAGTAAACCAGATTCGGTCATGAATCGGATCACTCAATCTTTCATCTGAATTTCGTTGAGAGGTTTTGAGACTGGTGTTCATTCGGGCTCATTTGCTCTTTTACGGCAGTAATAGCGACAAACCGATTATAGTGATGTGGTAGTAAGTAAACCAGATTCGGTTATGAATCGGATCACTCAGTCTTTCATCTGAATTTCGTTGAGAGGCTTTGAGACACGTGGTCATTCGGGCTCATTTGCTCTTTAACGGCAGTAATAGCGACAAACCGATTATAGTGATGTGGTAGTAAGTAAACCAGATTCGGTTATGAATCGGATCACTCAGTCTTTCATCTGAATTTCGTTGAGAGGCTTTGAGACACGTGGTCATTCGGGCTCATTTGCTCTTTAACGGCAGTAATAGCGACAAACCGATTATAGTGATGTGGTAGTAAGTAAACCAGATTCGGTCATGAATCGGATCACTCAGTCTTTCATCTGAATTTCGTTGAGAGGCTTTGAGACACGTGGTCATTCGGGCTCATTTGCTCTTTAACGGCAGTAATAGCGACAAACCGATTATAGTGATGTGGTAGTAAGTAAACCAGATTCGGTTATGAATCGGATCACTCAGTCTTTCATCTGAATTTCGTTGAGAGGCTTTGAGACACGTGGTCATTCGGGCTCATTTGCTCTTTAACGGCAGTAATAGCGACAAACCGATTATAGTGATGTGGTAGTAAGTAAACCAGATTCGGTTATGAATCGGATCACTCAGTCTTTCATCTGAATTTCGTTGAGAGGCTTTGAGACACGTGGTCATTCGGGCTCATTTGCTCTTTAACGGCAGTAATAGCGACAAACCGATTATAGTGATGTGGTAGTAAGTAAACCAGATTCGGTCATGAATCGGATCACTCAGTCTTTCATCTGAATTTCATTGAGAGGTTTTGAGACTGGTGTTCATTCGGGCTCATTTGCTCTTTAACGGCAGTAATAGCGACAAACCGATTATAGTGATGTGGTAGTAAGTAAACCAGATTCGGTTATGAATCGGATCACTCAGTCTTTCATCTGAATTTCGTTGAGAGGCTTTGAGACACGTGGTCATTCGGGCTCATTTGCTCTTTAACGGCAGTAATAGCGACAAACCGATTATAGTGATGTGGTAGTAAGTAAACCAGATTCGGTTATGAATCGGATCACTCAGTCTTTCATCTGAATTTCGTTGAGAGGCTTTGAGACACGTGGTCATTCGGGCTCATTTGCTCTTTAACGGCAATAATAGCGACAAACTGATTATAGTGATGTGGTAGTAAGTAAACCAGATTCGGTTATGAATCGGATCACTCAGTCTTTCATCTGAATTTCGTTGAGAGGCTTTGAGACACGTGGTCATTCGGGCTCATTTGCTCTTTAACGGCAGTAATGGCGACAAACTGATTATAGTGATGTGGTAGTAAGTAAACCAGATTCGGTTATGAATCGGATCACTCAGTCTTTCATCTGAATTTCGTTGAGAGGCTTTGAGACACGTGGTCATTCGGGCTCATTTGCTCTTTAACGGCAGTAATAGCGACAAACTGATTATAGTGATGTGGTAGTAAGTAAACCAGATTCGGTTATGAATCGGATCACTCAGTCTTTCATCTGAATTTCGTTGAGAGGCTTTGAGACACGTGGTCATTCGGGCTCATTTGCTCTTTAACGGCAGTAATAGCGACAAACTGATTATAGTGATGTGGTAGTAAGTAAACCAGATTCGGTTATGAATCGGATCACTCAGTCTTTCATCTGAATTTCGTTGAGAGGCTTTGAGACACGTAATCATTCGGGCTCATTTGCTCTTTAACGGCAATAATAGCGACAAACCGATTATAGTGATGTGGTAGTAGGTAAACCAGATTCGGTTATGAATCGGATCACTCAGTCTTTCATCTGAATTTCGTTGAGAGGCTTTGAGACACGTGGTCATTCGGGCTCATTTGCTCTTTAACGGCAACAATAGCGACAAACTGATTATAGTGATGTGGTAGTAAGTAAACCAGATTCGGTTATGAATCGGATCACTCAGTCTTTCATCTGAATTTCGTTGAGAGGCTTTGAGACACGTGGTCATTCGGGCTCATTTGCTCTTTAACGGCAGTAATGGCGACAAACTGATTATAGTGATGTGGTAGTAAGTAAACCAGATTCGGTTATGAATCGGATCACTCAGTCTTTCATCTGAATTTCGTTGAGAGGCTTTGAGACACGTGGTCATTCGGGCTCATTTGCTCTTTAACGGCAGTAATAGCGACAAACTGATTATAGTGATGTGGTAGTAAGTAAACCAGATTCGGTTATGAATCGGATCACTCAATCTTTCATCTCAATTTCGTTGAGAGGCTTTGAGACACGTGGTCATTCGGGCTCATTTGCTCTTTAACGGCAATAATAGCGACAAACCGATTATAGTGATGTGGTAGTAAGTAAACCAGATTCGGTTATGAATCGGATCACTCAATCTTTCATCTCAATTTCGTTGTGAGGCTTTGAGACACGTGGTCATTCGGGCTCATTTGCTCTTTAACGGCAAAATAGCGACAAACCGATTATAGTGATGTGGTAGTAAGTAAACCAGATTCGGTTATGAATCGGATCACTCAGTCTTTCATCTGAATTTCGTTGAGAGGCTTTGAGACACGTGGTCATTCGGGCTCATTTGCTCTTTAACGGCAAAATAGCGACAAACCGATTATAGTGATGTGGTAGTAAGTAAACCAGATTCGGTTATGAATCGGATCACTCAATGTTTCATCTCAATTTCGTTGAGAGGCTTTGAGACACGTGGTCATTCGGGCTCATTTGCTCTTTAACGGCAAAATAGCGACAAACCGATTATATTGATGTGGTAGTAAGTAAACCAGATTCGGTTATGAATCGGATCACTCAGTCTTTCATCTAAATTTCGTTGAGATGCGTTGAGACTCGTTATCATTCGGGCTCATTTGCTCTTTAACGGCAATAATAGCGACAAACCGATTATAGTGATGTGGTAGTAAGTAAACCAGATTCGGTTATGAATCGGATCACTCAGTCTTTCATCTGAATGTCGTTGAGAGGCTTTGAGACACGTGGTCATTCGGGCTCATTTGCTCTTTAACGGCAGTAATAGCGACAAACCGATTATAGTGATGTGGTAGTAAGTAAACCAGATTCGGTTATGAATCGGATCACACAGTCTTTCATCTGAATGTCGTTGAGAGGCTTTGAGACACGTGGTCATTCGGGCTCATTTGCTCTTTAACGGCAGTAATAGCGACAAACCGATTATAGTGATGTGGTAGTAAGTAAACCAGATTCGGTTATGAATCGGATCACTCAGTCTTTCATCTCAATTTCGTTGAGAGGCTTTGAGACACGTGGTCATTCGGGCTCATTTGCTCTTTAACGGCAGTAATAGCGACAAACCGATTATAGTGATGTGGTAGTAAGTAAACCAGATTCGGTTATGAATCGGATCACTCAGTCTTTCATCTCAATTTCGTTGAGAGGCTTTGAGACACGTGGTCATTCGGGCTCATTTGCTCTTTAACGGCAGTAATAGCGACAAACCGATTATAGTGATGTGGTAGTAAGTAAACCAGATTCGGTTATGAATCGGATCACACAGTCTTTCATCTGAATGTCGTTGAGAGGCTTTGAGACACGTGGTCATTCGGGCTCATTTGCTCTTTAACGGCAGTAATAGCGACAAACCGATTATAGTGATGTGGTAGTAAGTAAACCAGATTCGGTTATGAATCGGATCACTCAGTCTTTCATCTCAATTTCGTTGAGAGGCTTTGAGAAACGTGGTCATTCGGGCTCATTTGCTCTTTAACGGCAGTAATAGCGACAAACCGATTATAGTGATGTGGTAGTAAGTAAACCAGATTCGGTTATGAATCGGATCACTCAGTCTTTCATCTGAATGTCGTTGAGAGGCTTTGAGACACGTGGTCATTCGGGCTCATTTGCTCTTTAACGGCAGTAATAGCGACAAACCGATTATAGTGATGTGGTAGTAAGTAAACCAGATTCGGTTATGAATCGGATCACTCAGTCTTTCATCTGAATGTCGTTGAGAGGCTTTGAGACACGTGGTCATTCGGGCTCATTTGCTCTTTAACGGCAGTAATAGCGACAAACCGATTATAGTGATGTGGTAGTAAGTAAACCAGATTCGGTTATGAATCGGATCACTCAGTCTTTCATCTGAATTTCGTTGAGAGGCTTTGAGACACGTGGTCATTCGGGCTCATTTGCTCTTTAACGGCAGTAATAGCAACAAACCGATTATAGTGATGTGGTAGTAAGTAAACCAGATTCGGTTATGAATCGGATCACTCAGTCTTTCATCTGAATGTCGTTGAGAGGCTTTGAGACACGTGGTCATTCGGGCTCATTTGCTCTTTAACGGCAGTAATAGCGACAAACCGATTATAGTGATGTGGTAGTAAGTAAACCAGATTCGGTTATGAATCGGATCACTCAGTCTTTCATCTGAATGTCGTTGAGAGGCTTTGAGACACGTGGTCATTCGGGCTCATTTGCTCTTTAACGGCAGTAATAGCGACAAACCGATTATAGTGATGTGGTAGTAAGTAAACCAGATTCGGTTATGAATCGGATCACTCAGTCTTTCATCTGAATTTCGTTGAGAGGCTTTGAGACACGTGGTCATTCGGGCTCATTTGCTCTTTAACGGCAGTAATAGCGACAAACCGATTATAGTGATGTGGTAGTAAGTAAACCAGATTCGGTCATGAATCGGATCACTCAGTCTTTCATCTGAATTTCATTGAGAGGTTTTGAGACTGGTGTTCATTCGGGCTCATTTGCTCTTTAACGGCAGTAATAGCGACAAACCGATTATAGTGATGTGGTAGTAAGTAAACCAGATTCGGTTATGAATCGGATCACTCAGTCTTTCATCTGAATTTCGTTGAGAGGCTTTGAGACACGTGGTCATTCGGGCTCATTTGCTCTTTAACGGCAGTAATAGCGACAAACCGATTATAGTGATGTGGTAGTAAGTAAACCAGATTCGGTTATGAATCGGATCACTCAGTCTTTCATCTGAATTTCGTTGAGAGGCTTTGAGACACGTGGTCATTCGGGCTCATTTGCTCTTTAACGGCAATAATAGCGACAAACTGATTATAGTGATGTGGTAGTAAGTAAACCAGATTCGGTTATGAATCGGATCACTCAGTCTTTCATCTGAATTTCGTTGAGAGGCTTTGAGACACGTGGTCATTCGGGCTCATTTGCTCTTTAACGGCAGTAATAGCAACAAACCGATTATAGTGATGTGGTAGTAAGTAAACCAGATTCGGTTATGAATCGGATCACTCAGTCTGTCATCTGAATGTCGTTGAGTTTAGTTGAATTATCGTCGTACTAGAGCCACACAAGGGTTTTTGGCGACGGATGTCATAAAATAGAACCTTGGTCAGGTGTACGAGCCAACTCCTGAGTTGGTACGCAACCTTCACAAAGAGCCATAGTCCAGCGCTAAGGGGCCCGGTTAGCTAAGTGTTTTGGACCATTACGCTAGCAGTCTGCGCTTTGTAACGGGTGTGGGTTCGATTCCCTTACTGGATGCACAGACAGTTTGCAGGTTGGTAGTAATTTGTTTGCAATATTTTGGCCAGAATCTGGGACCTTTCGCATGCAAGGCTAGGAGCCTTACCAGCAGGGTTCCCCGACGTCTTCATCATCAGAGAGTCGTTTTGATTAGCAATCTTAATTAACTAAGATGTCCAGCGTCTAACTATTGACTCAGATTATTCACAAAAGAATACATGGAGACCACTTCAAAATTTGAAAAAAAAAATTACATTTAAAAATAAAATGGTTTTTCCAATTACACTAAAATTGTTTAAAAATCCCTTTAAATTATAATTAGCATTTAAGGGGAATAAGACCAGAAGTCACATTTCCCATTATAAGGCGTCATTTTAATAAAATGATTAAAAATAATTTACGGGGCTTAGTTATATTGAAACTACATTGACTGTTCATAGACAGTCTTTTTAAAATGAGAAATGTAGCTGACTTAAACAACCCCATATATAATATTTGATTTTTATACAGATATTTTATTACAAAAATAGATATTAAAAATAAAAAAATAGCCAAAATATCGTAAAAGAAGCGATTTTCCCACGTGCCAGTTCGGTATGCTTTAAAGTAAAGTTTCATTAGTAAAAGAAACAAGTATCAAAAACATAGTCAATAGTAACCGTCATTTTATTGCAATAACAAGACAAAGGTTTACACCGTTGCCAATGCATAACAAAGAAAAATGCTTGAAGAGCACGAGCAGGTATTAATTACAAATGTCATACGTCACAGTTTGCAGGAACGATGTTATTCACTCTCGTAGCGTCAGCAACACCCCATTTTAAAGTATTTTTTGCTCCACCATTTTATTGAAACCACAAATAGTGACGCTTTTCGAAATCTGTTAGCACTGGGTGCAGTCCATCCAGCATATACCAAAGATCGTTGGTTACACCTTTTCGACACCATAATCAAGAGTCCCTTTGAACCTCCAACGCGCGCCCCGAAACTGCCAACACAACATTACAATTCTTCGTCGGCATCCGGTAGGCGGTATTTATCACCTGCGAGACAATCAATCAAGCAGCGAGTCTTGATACCGATCAAGGTGCCCAGAATAGCTCGGGTACCAAACGCTCGGGAGCAAAGAAAAATAGCGAGGAGAGTGAATTCGCGAACGGGGAGTTGAAAAAGGAAGGGTGCCGCCTTAGATTGAATGGTATGTGTTCTTTTGAAGTAAGGGCAGTTTAATGCTTCTGTTTTTGCGGTATGTAAAAGGTGAAACAATTTTGGTTTTTGAATTTAAAATGAATGTGCAGTAAAAAGAATGAAAAGCAACGTCATCATTTACAGATATTACTTTTAATAGGATAATATTTGTTTTTTTTTAGAAATTTTTGTTGCATGGGCTGATAGTTGGCTATAAAGCCTATTATCTTCCCTTCTAGAGGGCGCATTCACTGTCATAGCTTAACGTAAGAAATTAATACAAAATATCAAATTTACTAATGCTAAGACAATTTTACAAAAGCAAAAAAAAAAAAAAAGAAATAAGAGCACTTCATATGTAGAATAGTTTATTAATGTGAAATGCTGGCGCAATTTTGCCAAAGAATTCAAAGCTTTAGATTATTTGGTAGTTTTATTATCATTTTGTTATAGGCGATCATGAAAAAGGTATGATATTAAGTATACAATAAGTGTTTTTATTTTTTTACTTTATTAATATTGACTTTATTAATATTGACTTTATTAGTATTATAAATTAAGTAACCATCAAAGCAAAACTTTTGAAAACAATTACCCAGTCGTATTGATTTCGTAATAATTACTACACTCTTAAAACAAAAGATTGAATTCCACTCCAGTTGGAGAAGTGCATTTTCGACACTGGAAAGGAGTGGATATTATCTCGGACTGAGTTAATATCACTCGTTTGGAGTGATCCTGTCTTAGGTTTAACACACAAAGGTTCCACTCCAAAAGGAGAAGTGCATTTCCCTGACTGGAGGAGTGAAAATCAATCAGACTGAGTTAAAATCGCCCGTTCGTTTTAAGAGTGTACATACGTAAGAACAATGTTATAAAATGCAACATTAAATTGAAGAGTAGATTTATGAGTAAAAACAAGTCTTGATTTGTTATAAGAGTTGAAAGTATAGCATTCCCATTTATAATCCCAAGAAACTATCCAACGTAATTGGATACGAAAAAAAAAACATCGAACAAAGTTCATCCACATTTCCCCGAGAACATGTTATAAACAACCAAACATTACTTTCTTTCTCACTGATCAGTACTCCTATGTTATTTATGTCTTAAGTGGGGGGAGTTCCTTTTCGAAACCTGATTCTTTTATAGAATTTTCTTTTGTCGAGGAACAATACGGGTCCACTCAATTCGTGAGGGGCAAACAATTGAAGGAAGGTGTAAAAGGCTTTGATGTTGCCCCGATTTATGTTACTTTGCCATGGATGTTTGTGATTTCTTTCGTTATTCGTAAAAGCTAAATCTGTAAATCGCTTCATCTATTTTAAAGCAGTGTATGGAAAGCAAGTGGACTTTTAGGTGTTTTTCCTGTGAGTTAGAATTTAAATTTTTTAAATGTGACCATTGTGTATGTTACAGAGTAAATATTACTGAATAGAAATTAAGGTTTTAAATGTGAAGTTGTTTTTGTTTCACAAGAGTGCAATCGTAGTAAAACAACATGTACAGAAACAGAAATTCAGTTTTTAATACTAAATGTGAAGTTGATTTTGTTTCACAATAGTGCAATCGTAATAAAACAACGTGTACAAAACCAAAAATTATGATTTAATACAGAATGTGAAGTTGTTTTTGTTTCACAAGGGTACAATCGTAGTAAAACAACATGCACAGAAAGAGAAATTCATGTGCTAATACAGAATGTGAAGTTGTTTTTGTTTCACAAAAGTGCAATCGTAGTAAAACAACATGTAATAAATTCAGCATAAATTCATGTTTTAATACAGAATGGGAAGGTTTTTTTTTGTTTCACAAGAGTGTATTCGCAGTGAAACAACATGTACATAAACAGAAATTCATGTTTTAATACTGAATGTGAAGTTGTTTTCGTTTCATAAGAGTGCAATCATAGTAAAACAATGTGGACAGAAATAGAAATTAAGATTCCATGCAATAAGGGTGATTACATTTTTGAAAAAAATTCACTAATCTTTACATACATTACATTAAACTCTTAAATTCCAAAAAAATAGTATTTGGAAATTTTAAAAATATCCATTGTGCATGTTACAGTGTGAAGATGACTTGAAGTTTCTCCTTTATCACTGACCCTAAAACTTTGATGTTGCCCCAATTTATGTCACTTTACCATGGATGCTTTTGAATTTTCCCGTTATTCGTAAAAGCTAAAGTTGTAAATCGCTTCATATAGTTTAAAGTAGTGTAAGGAAATGTGGACTTTTAGGTGTTTTTTACGAGTTTGTAATTGAAATTTTTAAATATGCCCATCGTGAATGTTGCATTGTGAAGATGATTCAATAGAAATTCATGTTTCAATACTGAATATGATTTCGTTTTTGTTTCATAAAAGGGCAATCGTAGTGAAACAGCATGTAATTTAGGAACATTTTTTACTCTTCTTTACATAATTTTTACATTAACTTCTTCACTCCCGAAAACAAAAGTTCAGCATTTGAAAATATAAAAAGTGTTAATTGTGTATGTTACGGTGTAAAGCTGAATCTGACGTTGTTTTGCTTAATAAAATTGCAATCGTAGTGAAACAACATGCAGAGAAATAAAACTGTTTCAATGTAATGAAGAGTCATTAAATTTAGGAAAATTTTTTACTCATCTTTACATCATATACATTCACTTTTTCACTCCCGAAAACAAAAGTTCAGCATTTGAAAATATAAAAAGTGTTAATTGTGTATGTTACGGTGTAAAGCTGAATCTGACGTTGTTTTGCTTAATAAAATTGCAATCGTAGTGAAACAACATGCAGAGAAATAAAACTGTTTCAATGTAATGAAGAGTCATTAAATTTAGGAAAATTTTTTACTCATCTTTACATCATATACATTCACTTTTTCACTCCCGAAAACAAAATTTCAGCATTTGAAAATATAAAAAAGTGTTAATTGTGTATGTTACGGTGTAAAGCTGAATCTGACGTTGTTTTGCTTAATAAAATTGCAATCGTAGTGAAACAACTTGTAGAGAAATAAAACTGTTTCCCAGTAATGAAGAGTTATTAAATTTAGGAACATTTTTTACTCATCTTTACATCATATACATTAACTTGTTCACTCCCGAAAAACAAAAGTTCAGTATTTGAAAGCTTAAAAAGTGTCCATTGTGTATGCTACGGTGTAAAGCTGAATGTGACTTTGATTTGTTTAATAAAAGGGCAATCAATTAATAAAAGGTTTTATGAAAGTGCGACCGTAGTAAAACAACAGTACATAATTAGATATATACACTGGCATTCAAAAAAGTGTTATTAAATTTTGGTACTTTTTTCAGCATCTTTACATCATTTACAATAACCTCTTCGCACCCTATAACTAAATCCGACACATATTCTTTACATAAACATATTTTCCAAACGACTATACATGCAAAAGAATGTTTTTCAAGTAATTTTGATTAAAAAAATACAATTAGCATATGTTGAGGGAAAGGTCAATTTTGTGCAACTTGATATTTTAAGCGTTAAAAATACAAATTTTTTGTTAGTTGTGAGAAAATTATGCTGGAAACGAACAAACACTGTGGGTTTTTTTTTATAACTAATAGCTTATTATACCATCTGTTCAAATATAAAATGCCGTATAAATTTACCCGTCAAAAAACTTTTTGCAACGTTTTTTTCAAGACTTCCTAAATCTGCCTGACACTGTTTCCACGAAACTTAATAATTATAAGCTTCTTAAGTATTGATAGTTTTGAAAGCTTTAGCACATTCTAGTTTATAATAGAAAGAAATAATTAGGAAGAATTGCAAAATGAAATTAAAATTGTGAATTGATTTCTACAAAGGTCGACATATGTGTGCCTCCAGTTGTATCTGAAAAATAAAATCAAACTTAACATTTTAAATGCGTATCTTTTTAGTTTCCTCAAATTAAATGAAACAATTATTTTATATTTTAACCACCAGTTGGCTTTATTTAAAAATATATATATTCATTACTTTTATATGGTAATAAAAACAATCATGATTTTTTTTCAATCTCAATTTGAATCCATGCAATTACTTTGAAAACAAACTTATTGAATCAGTTGCAATTAAAAAAATTGAAAATAATTATTCAACGGTTTTGGCCCTAGATTAAAAAAAAGAGCTTTAATTAGACACGATAACAACATAAATAATTAGATGCTTAGTAAAATTATATTGATATGTTTACAAAATTAACAATTTTGTACAAACTAAAGATCATAAAAATTTGAAAACCTAAATTCGATATCGATATATCGCTAAAATGTGAGTGATTGACTTAAACATGCAGTAATTTTTTTTCGTGCTTAGCAAATACGTCAGACACTATATTTGATAATTTTTCTTCTTCAGAAATAATAAACAAGTAAATTACACTTTTTCAAAATTATTAATTATGTGCAGTACGGTTAAGTTTAAAAGGTATTTTCATCGAAAGAGAAAAGTTATCACCCTTGGAACTCATAAAGACTTTAATATTGTGATGTTAATTATATTTAACTATTTAAAATTATTGAGCAGTAGAAGAAAGCACAGAAAATCTCAAAGCTGTGCTTATACTTTCAAGAAAAAGCCTAAAAATAATAAAACATCAATCATTTAATTTTAGCTTCATGAAAAAAAGACAAACTTGCAAATACAGCTTGTTAAATGCAATAATTCTACTAACAAATTAATTTTAACAAACTAAGTTCATACATCCTTTTACTTTATAAAAACTTTATTGTAAAATTAATGCGAAAGTTTTTTATAACGCTTTTATTTATATTTTTAAGATTTAAGTATTCATGGGAACTGGTGACTATGAAACTTGGGAATGTTTTAAATGCACACCTTATAGTCCAGGCAACGAAGGCTGAAAAAAGGGTCTAGAGGGAAAGTTTTGGAACACAATTTTTGACTTCATAACTTTGTTTAGACTAGTTAGGAGGTAAACATATCAAAAGTCCCCGCCCCTAGCCCCTGTGCTGAAGGGGGGAGGGGGGGTTGAATGTCCCATTTTTCGGTTTTTCGCTTATATCTCGAAAACTATGAGTTCTAGCTATATAATTGTAATACACAAAATGAAAGCTGATTAAATTTGCTACAAGCTGCACCCCTCAAGTGTTTTAATATATTGTATAGTTTTCGAGATATCCGCTCTTGAAAGTCAGTAATTTTGGAGAAAACACTTCTCCCCCCACATTTTCCCTCTTTTTTGACCGTATAACTCTTCAATAATGCACCGAAACACTAAATTTTGGCCCTAGATTGGTAGAGAATTTAATTCTTTTCAATAATATATCTTATTTTACTATTTTATCTATTTTCCTTCAAATTTTAAAGCGGTTTCAGTGTTGAGTGAAGATTGTACTGAAAGTCCCATAGAGCTAATGCATAAGTTTTGAAATCGCAACTTTTGGAAAACAATTTATTTGCCATGTTATTCCATTTTCACAAGGTATTAGAATCATCATAACATCAATTTAACACAAAATTGAAAAGAAAATAACATCCGGTTATTTAATTATTAATTAATAAAGTTTTAAAATAGTGGCGCCATCTGCTGTATTTGTTTGAAATTTTAAAACTTCAAAAATATATAATTAAATAACTAGATAATATTTTTGTTTCAAATTTGTTTCATTTCGATGTTATGTTGATTCCCGTACCTGGATAAAAAGGGCTAACATGGCAAAGCAATACATCTGTGGAAGTTGTTATTCCAAAACTAATGCATTAGCTCTATCGGACTGACAACCCCTCTTATGTACACTTATTCTATACTGAACGTCTAAATAACACTGATACTCATTTTGAAGGCAAGTTGTTACTTTAATATTTTATCTAATTTATTTCATTCGTCAAACACCAGTGGGAAAACTGTCAGATGCTATTCATGTTCTTCATCTTCGGAGTCAATTTGAGGGACCCCATTGATGCTGTTCCAATGGTAAGTTTGGCATGCTCTAGGACTTTTGAGGCTTGCTATTTTTGCTGCTACACTTGAGCTGGCACAGTCTTTCTTACATCATCCGAACATAATTTTCAGA
Source organism: Hylyphantes graminicola (assembly GCA_023701765.1). Classification (NCBI taxonomy): domain Eukaryota; kingdom Metazoa; phylum Arthropoda; class Arachnida; order Araneae; family Linyphiidae; genus Hylyphantes; species Hylyphantes graminicola. The sequence continues at coordinate 60,815,134 of CM043113.1, forward strand.
ACATCGTCAGGTGCTGCTTCTAACTCTCTGTGCACTGGGACCAGCAGAAGAGCTATCGACTCAAGAAGTCGCAGTCGGTTGATATCCTTTTCACTGAAGACACCAAGATAAACGTCAAACAAAATGATTTTCTGTCGAACAATTTAAATAAAATGGTCTCATCAACATACTTAAGGTGTAGCTCAAGGACAATTGAATGTAGGACCTTTCAAGCAGAAAGGGATGTGGACGTTCTGATAGTGGATACGGCTGTGATAATGTCGGAAATGACACAGATACTTATTTTGTTGGCACGTTGTTATACTTTAATATTTTGGTTCGACCTTACAGTCCTCTTGATGGCTACAGCTGATGTGCATAAGGACATCGGTTTCATAAAGCCTGGACGTGGGAAGACAAAGGATTTTTTATTCTCATCCCAAGAGTTACAGCAACTGGGTTTAGGACGTGCTATTTTTGCAAACACAATAGCTGGATGCGACACTACATCTTTCACATTTCGAAAAAGCGGGATCGCATTTGTGAAGTTGTGTACGAAGTCGTCAGAAGTCCAGAAAGCAGCAGCGGTCTTTTCATACCCTTCCTTAACCACATATCAGGTACAAAAGGCAGGCAATACCTGCATCTTGAGGTGTTATGGGGCTCCAACGAAAGAGGCCTTCCCCAATGCCACAGGTATAATTCACTCTTGTAATCCGGAGCCGCCATCAAGCCTGATATATCGTCTTCTTCCCACCGAGGAAGCAGTAAAACAGTATTTCCTCTGAATATTACACCAAGATGAGCTGTGGCTGGGAAATGACCTGCCTCCTCTTGTGTATGATTGGAATATTGAGAATAACTGCCTGATGGTCAAAGTGCACAGTGAGTTAGCAGCAGCACCTGACAATATTATGAAAATAATTTTCTGCAGAAACATGAAAGTCTGTGCCAGCTAAACTGGTAACTGTAAAAAATCAAGTCTCAAATGTTCCTCAGAATGCCAAAATTCCCAGGGGACTAGCCTCAAAAGGGTCTCTCAAGTTGACTCCGAAGATGAAGAAGAACAGGGGGATCATCTGACCGTTTTCCCACTGGAGTTCGAGGAATGAAATAAAATAGATAAAATATTAAAGTAACAACGTGCCTACAAAATGAATATCAGTGTTATTTAAACGTTCAGTATAGAATAAGTGTACATAAGAGGGGTTGTCAGTCCGATAGAGCTAATGCATTAGTTTTGGAATAACAACTTCCACAGATGTATTGCTTTGCCATGTTAGCCCTTTTTATCCAGGTACGGGAATCAACATAACATCGAAATGAAACAAATTTGAAACAAAAATATTATCTAGTTATTTAATTATATATTTTTGAAGTTTTAAAATTTCAAACAAATACAGCAGATGGCGCCACTATTTTAAAACTTTATTAATTAATAATTAAATAACCGGATGTTATTTTCTTTTCAATTTTTGTGTTAAATTGATGTTATGATGATTCTAATACCTTGTGAAAATGGAATAACATGGCAAATAAATTGTTTTCCAAAAGTTGCGATTTCAAAACTTATGCATTAGCTCTATGGGACTTTCAGTACAATCTTCACTCAACACTGAAACCGCTTTAAAATTTGAAGGAAAATAGATAAAATAGTAAAATAAGATATATTATTGAAAAGAATTAAATTCTCTACCAATCTAGGGCCAAAATTTAGTGTTTCGGTGCATTATTGAAGAGTTATACGGTCAAAAAAGAGGGAAAATGTGGGGGGAGAAGTGTTTTCTCCAAATTTACTGACTTTCAAGAGCGGATATCTCGAAAACTATACAAGATCTTAAAACACTTGAGGGGTGCAGCTTGTAGCAAATTTAATCAGCTTTCATTTTGCGTATTACAATTATATAGCTAGAACTCATAGTTTTCGAGATATAAGCGAAAAAACGAAAAATGGGACATTCAACTCCCCCTCCCCCATTCAGCACAGGGGCTAGGGGAGGGGACTTTTGATATGTTTACCTCCTAACTAGTCTAAACAAAGTTATGAAGTCAAAAATTGTGTTCCAAAACTTTCCCTCTAGAACTCTTCGTTGCCTGGACTAATAGATGAATATGATGTTAACTTTAATTTAAAAAATGGTCGTTTAAGTGATGTATCGGTGTACATTTCAAGTTGTACGTTATTCTTTTAAACGCAAAAGTCAAAAAACTATTTCCTTACGAATTTCTTCATCGGTGTGTCTGTTTGTAGCATTGGTAGTTTAGTTTTGGATATGGAAGTGGGTGACGGACAGACAAGCAAGCGGACATAGCTTTTATGAGAACTTCGTTTTTACGTTTTATGCGTTACGTTTTTACGTTAGATATCTAAAACGGTGATTATTCATTGTAAATGTGTTATTACTTTTGTAAACGTACATTTCTGTCAAAATTTAATACTTAAAACCGATGGAGGACCTTAGACAGAGTCATATGGAGGACACTTGAAGAGACGGCCTTGGCCTGTAACTGGTTGTAGTGTCAACGACGAAGAAGAAGACGTAGCTTGTTAGCTAAATGGCTATTATTCATCGCAAATGTGTTATGACTTTCGTAAACGTGCGTTTCTATCAATATTTAATACTTTTAAATTACATCAATTCATTAAAATAGGTTCATTTTACATATGGAAGCATATAATAAATGATGCACTTTTAATGACGTCCTTTATTATTAAATTTACATTTCTCGTCCGAAGGCAATTCCAAATTCTTCCTAAATTACTAATTCTATTTACTAGCAATTCCAATAACAAAGGGTTTGCTAGATCAAAGGACTCGCAATTATATTTTATTCTCCGATAAAGAGTAATTAACTTAGACGAAAGATATTGCAGTTAATAATTAATCAAGATAAAACTTCATGTTGCTGTTATGAAAATATTATTTAATTTCAAGATAATATTATTATGAAGGCGGGTGTTTTGATAAAAAGGCAAATTAAAATGGGTGCGTTATCTTAATCAAATTATACACAGTTACAAGTGAATTATCCTAACATTAAAATAAACTGTCAGACTAATTATATAAAATTCTTAAACATACGTAATTTTGGCGACGTAAGTCAAGTTATTAAATCTGCATGTGTAACAAGATTGCAATTGGATTTTAATTTCATTAACACTTTAACTTATTAATTATATTATTCATTGATTGACATGTTATCGAAAGAATTAAAATTTAACTATTTTTGTCAGTATAATTAAAATGATCATTAACACATAACTGTGATACACAAAAAATTTTTACTAAAGAAATATATATTTTTTTTCTGAAGTAACTGATAAAGTTTTTTTTTTTTTTTGAAAATGTATTATTTCAAAACTATATTTAACAACCACCCGTTTCACCATTGTTATATTTTAAAACACATTATCAAAGAGTTTAAAAATTAATTTTACCCAAACATGAATGAGAAATATCAGCAAAACGTTTGAGAAAACAAGTTTTAAAACATGTTGAGAGAAAAAAGCATTGTAAGTTTAAAGTACATGTTATTTTAATTTAATTCATTTGTACCCAACATATATTTCCCTTCTCCAATATTTGAAAAGCGTTAAATTATACTCCAATTATAATTTATTCCCCGTCGCTGGGGACAACTTCTATCCACTTGTAAAACCATTTGTTTGTTTTCAACTTATCTCGAAATACGAATTTCCGCTCACACCGAAAACTTTGCCTCCAATGTTTTAAAAACTTTGTTCTCGAATCATTCGAAGCTAATTGCGTTAATTTCCTTTCCAATTCGTCGTGAGCAGCCAAGATGTTTTCTTTTAGGTGCATTGGCGCGTCTGTTTCAATTAGAGAATCTTTTGGAACTTTACTTCCATTTCGGAGATAAGTCAGAGTGAAAGTGTTTTAGCAGGTTTCTTACATGTATTTTTTTTTAAATGACAGTATTTTACATTGTTGTAGTATTTTTCAATTGTTAGAGAAAGATTATAAGGATTTGATATTATCAGTTTTTGATTTGCGCCAAATGTTACCTTTTTTTTTAATTATAAAATGCGTATTATTTAAAGCAGTTTGTTGACACAAAGTTTTACACAAAATCTTAGATTGATTTTTTTATTTATTTAATATTAGTAAGTAGATAAAATATTCATCTTCATAAATTAATTCAAGCAGAAGAATACAAAATTTGCATCATGCAAACGATATCTTTTGGGTACATGTAATTGTACGTTTTGGGAGGAATGACCCATCATACATTTTAAAAATGAAAATCATCGGAAGGCTTACTTGAATATGTCGAGTAAATTATTAATCATTAAGATCTGAAATGATTTGACAAGATAAAAAATATCCAAATGATTTTTCTTTTCTCAAACAAATTTCTAGTTTTTAAATTTCTTACTTCAAACATTGTGAAATTCATATATTTTGCTCTTTAGTCGAATGGATACCTATTATTTAAATAGCCATGCGTCTAATATTCATCGTCATAAATTAATTCAAGTAGAAGGATATTAATTTACTTCATGCGAAAGATATCTTTCGGGTACAAGGTTTTGTAAGTTTTATGAGGAATGACCCGTAATCCATTTCAAAAATAAAAAGCATCTGAATGTTTACTTTAATATGTCAAGTAAAACTTAATAACATATCACAGGGAGAGAGAAAAACTCAATTAAAATCAAAATTTTTTACTCTCTAAATCCACCAGTCAACATTTTTGCTGAGTCTTCAAGAAAAAAGTTGTAATGGATTTCTCTTTAAATCCCCAAACGTCAAATATCGCATAGGGAACGCATGACTTCCTATCACTATATCTTGCCTATTCAACATTTTTCACCCATCGGCTACCCACGATGTGAAACTCGTGTTCTTTGTTTCTTAAAAAGAATAGTCGACGATTGGAGTGGGATTTTTTTTTAAACACAATGACAAAAATGTAACACAAGCTTTATAAATATTGAATCAATATGTAGGATTTTATATATTACTGCTATTAAAAAGAAATCTGCAAACTATATTTTTAATACATTTCACAAAGATGAATATTTTTCCGTAACTTTATAAAAACGTTATATAAGATATTCTTCAATGAATTGTTTTTAAAAAAAAAAGAATAATCACTTCATGCAATTAAATATGTTATATAACTCAATGGAAAGAATACTGATTGGCGCTTAAAACAATCTACCAACTTGTTAGGGTGCTGGAGAGGCAAAGAATGTCAAAAGAGATTCTCATATTTTATTGGGGCTCTCAGTTTATACTCTCTTCATCCATCGGCCCCCCAGATTACGAAACTCATGTTTTTTGCTTCAAAGAATTGTCGACTATTGGCGTGTTTTTAAACAAATTGTCAAATACATATTACCCAAACTTTATACAAACATTGAGTAGGACTTATCTCCTACTGCTGTTGTTAAAGCCAGTCCGCCTGCTGATATTGTGACACATCTCTTTAATACAAATGTATTTCAGTAACTGAATACATAATGCAAAACGTTTTGATTTTATTAATCCAATAATTTTGAACAATCATTTAGTACAATTAAATAATATAATTCATCGAAGGAGCACTACAGTTCTCATAAGAGGATAAGTGCTTTATTAAATAGAGACCGCTCTCTTTAAGCGTCGGCTTCCTACTCTTACATAAAAGGATCGTTCCCATATTACACATCATATATTATTAGTCCGGTTCGTGGCACCCTCTATAAGATATGCCACACCGGAACAATCTTTTGAAGCCCATTATAAAATGACTTTTTTATGTACCTTTTTCTGAGAATCTATTGGATACTTTTTAATGAAATCATTACCAGTTGTTCAATGGATGTTTAACTTTACTGAAATGGAGGCATTATCTAAAATTTTGTTTGGTTTTTAAATTATAACTTTTTAAGTGAAACTACATATTTTTTACTTAACAAGCAACAATAAAAAAATGTTTGATAGTTAAAGTCAAATCCTTCATGCAGGTTTTAGAAACCCATTTCTTAAATACGCATAAAAAATTTCAGGCTGATACTTACAGTAGATTTTTTAAAAAAGGTACATAAACATTAAATAAAGTAAGTGGTATGTTATGGTATGGCACATATATATTCCAGCTTGTGTGCTTGTTCAGAGAACCGCTTATAAGCTTTCATCAAGTGGGACAGACACAGAAAGAATGTTTGCAGTCAAAAGAAAGTAATAACACATGACTTTCTTGGTGGGGGGCAAGTTCGCCGAACACTGCGAAGTAATAACACATAGACAAATAACAACATTTATTGACGGTCACAAACATCCATGCCTGACAGGAATTCGAACCCAACCCCAGCAGCTCCAAAGGCTAGGGTCCTAATTATTGTGCCACCGGGGCGGCAAATAAAGTAAGTTTTGAGATACAAAGTGAACAATATAATTGTTATTTACCTAAACAGCGTTTGTTTAAAAATATACTAAAAATACTTCCAGTACTCAAAACTTTTAATAATAGATGTCGTTGAAAAGCTAAGATTTTGTATTTTAAGAAACACCAAATACATTGAAATGTCGTTTTTGTAAAAAAAAAATGAGGGTTGTGGTCTCTCTTAAAACATAACGCTTAAATAAACGCACCCCGTTAACCGTACATATTGCTTAGAGTAACAGCTCCTGCACTATATTTTGCGTTGAATCGAGACATTTATAATGCAATACAAAACTAACTAACATAGTTCTAAAATAGTTAACTTTGTAATGCGTCGCGAAACCAAACCAAAATTCCTACGAATCGGTAGTTGAAGAAACAAGGAATAAACATCGAAAAGTTTTAAATCCCTTATCATACAGGACTTTTTGGGCCAGTACGCGGGCATAACTAAACAAAAGTCGTCTTACCAAGTTCGAGGCATTTACAACGAAATTGAAAACAAACCGGCATAGTTTTCCAATAATTAAACTTTGTAATACGTCGCGAAAACAAACCAAATATTTCTACGAAGCGGTAGCTGAACAAACAAGGAAAAAACATCGAAACGTTATAAATCCCATATCATACAGGACTTTTTGGACCAGTACACAGGCATAAATAAAAAAAAACGTCTAACAAAAAATAATTCGATCATAACATAAAGAATTTCGACTAAATCCCCTTGTTCGGATATTCAAATATATACTCGAGTTCCGCCATCGCAACGAGAAATAGAAGGGCATTTCTTAGAAATTTATGGCACATCGATTTGCTATTTCGTCAGAATGCATATTTGATGCACATCGAGAAATCGCATTGAAGATTGTGTTCGTGTAATTCTGCTCCTGGGAAATGTCAACCCATTGTTTTGCATGTCTTGCATTTTTAAAACTAGGCAGTTGAAACCCTTCACTTATAGTAGATGTAGAAGTAGATGTTGTTGCACAGTTAGGTATGTGTGATAAGAACTTTATAGATAGACCGAAATGTAGTTACAAATTACAAAGTATTTACTATGTTTCAGGGGAGCCGCCAGTGACGCAATCTCTAGGATGCTAGCCATTGGAGCTGCTGTTCCGGGTTCGAATCCCGGTCACTCATGGATGTTTTTGTCTGTCAATAAATGTTGTTATTTGTCTAAGTGTTTGTGTTCGTCTCTTTATTTGTGTGTCTCTTGTGATTGTGTCATTTCTGGGGTTGAATGCAATAGACCTAAGATAGCAGTGTTCGGCGAACTTGCCCCCCACCAAGAAAGTTAAGTCATGTTTCAGGGGAAAAAAGTTCCTAACAGGAATAAACGAAAAAAATTGACGAAGCAATGGCATTGATAATACAAAAATAGAACGAAATTAAAGGATGTATTTTATCAATTTTGTTAGTAAATTATTTATTTGTTTACATTTGACTTAAAGGTCCTATTTTATAAAACGAAGGGTATTAGAACCGATCACGCCATAAACTGCAAACATAATTTTCTGCATAAATTCAAAAGTCAATAAATACAAGAAAATGGCAATAATCATAACATAGGGGAGACCGGGGCACAATGGACCACCCCCTATTATTTATTTTGTATATTTTCCAAATTGGTTCATATTATAAATAATAGTTGGCATAACAGCCTTGATCTAGTTATTATGAAAAACCTTGATAATAGCTCACACATTTGCCATTTTTTATTCTTGATGTGTATTAACCAGGTGAAAGTAAAAATCCTCTCTCCTAGAAATTATCTTCTCATCATTAAAGTAACATTTGTTGGACAAGGTGGCTTTGCTTAGTTGAAAGATAAGATATTTGTCTTTCTATATAATCTATAAATTAATTTCTGAAATCAAAATACAGCATATTTTAATTTTGTTCTTTGTTCAACTACAATATGGGGCACTATGGACCACAAAATCTGGGGTACAGTGGACCATGGTCCATTGAACCCCATGCAACTTTAGAAATACTTTTAGTTTCAAAATAAATCCAAAAAATATTGATGCAAGTCCTTCCTAATTATTAAAAGTTAAATTTGCTATAGTAGTAAACTATTTTAATATATATTCTAATATTCACTTCTGAATGCAATAGATTTTCCCCCATCTACTAATAGTGCTTGATTTGTTTTAAACCAGAAGTCAAACACATTTTCTCATAATTGGTAAAATGCACAAAATTGAAATTTTGTTAGTAAAATTTTAAACCACATTGAATAAGGGTAGACTTTAAAAAGGTTAAAAAAAATTAGTATCGCAAAATAACGAAGATACTTTGATCCACAGTTTGGTCCTGCATTTTTGGTGTTGTTTTGCATAGTAATAAAAAAGTTTTTAAACTTTAAAGTGATTTTATAATTTTGAAGATAAAGTTTAATGCTTTTACTAATTTTGTTTTTTCGAAATGCCACTTAACAGAATTAGAAAGACTACTAAAGGGACAGTGTCAAAAGAAGTGATGGAACAGGCGGTAAAACATGTTATTGATGATAGTCATTCTATCTGTTCAGTTAGCAAAGAGAAAGTCACTTCATAAACAGCCCTTTTGCGCTATAAAAAAGTACAAAATCTCCCATAAACCTGTTAGCTTTGAGCCTAACCTTGCAGGCCTAACCTAGGCATTGCACAAAAAGAAGATCAACAAAAAATTTTAAAGGGAAGGGGAAAATAGCAATCAGTAATATCTGATAGTTCTAGCAATTCTGATATTTCTATTTATAGTGATTCTGAGATGTCAATATATAGTGACACAGAAAGTTTCATAGAACCCAACACTAACTTAAATGCAGAAGGAAAGGTTGGCGATTATGTCTTATTAAAAGTTTTTGACAAGAAAACTACGATCATTACGTAGGCTGAGTTCTAAAACCTGTTAATGAAAATTGTGTTCTTAATCGATTTATGAAACGAAAGTTAAATCAGAATAATATCTTCATTTTTCCTGAAAATGTTGATGAATCATTTATTAATATTGAAGATAATGTAATGATCCTTCCTGGTCATAGTTTGCCTCAAGAGAGTAGTAGACTTTCAGTAGTACAAAAATCTTTTGCAATATAATTTGCAAATTTTAATGTTCGGTAATACTTTTTTTGTTTTCATCATCTTTTCAATATTTACTGACTGTATATTTTCTTACTAAAAGAAATTTTAATGCAATTGAATACTCTTAAAATTCAAATAAAATCATTATTTTTTTGTATGTTAATCTTTAAAAAGTGTAAATAAATTTTCTTCGGCAAAAAATACCATGGTCCATTGTACCCCGTGATGTGGCCATTGTACCCCAAACCTGGGGTACAATGGACCACTTTCTCACTTGTTATAAAAAAATGAATTCAGAAAAATGTAATTGAAATGATATATTTTAGGTAATGTATTTTTAAACCAGGATATATCTGTAATATAATTACCTTTTTCTAAACAAGTGGGATGAATATTTTTGCACTTATAGCTCAAAAACTGAAAAAGTGGTCCATTGTGCCCCGGTCTCCCCTACTTATTACCCTGTAACCTTAATATTTTATGTATTTGGCTATATTCTGTCTTTTTATGCTCTTGATAAGTTCAAAACAAGGTTTTCTTAAAAAATAACATAGCGAAATAAGGTGGCACTGTATTTTTAATTAATTCGTCAATTGTGATTTTTCTGTAATTTACAAAAAATGTCTAATTAATCAAAATATCAATGGTGTTATATTTTTTTCATAGTAGTGTAATAATGTTTATGCTTTTGTTTAAATTATAAATACTTTAGGTATAAGTCAATCTTGTCATTTTTGTAAACTATTTAATTGTACTTGAATTTTTAACCACTTCCTTATGAACTCATTTTCAATAAAATGAATTCCCGACACAAAAATGTTGTTCAAAGACCCTTAGTTCATTTTGAATCTATTAACATCTAATTGTTTCGCGGTTTCTTATTGAAGACGCAATTTTGAAGCTGTTGAGACGGACGTTTTTCTCTTGGGACTCCAGCTCTATTAATCACTGATTGAACTGCTTGAATATAGGCGAGCCTCTAAGGAACGTAGATTTTGACAAAGTAATATCTATCATTTGAGCAGTGTACACTTTGAAAAAAATTCTATAAAACAAAAAAAGATGTTTGCTTTATATTCGTAGAGCAATCTGATGAACTTGATAGAAGCTTGTGCTACAATTATAATTTTGCGACACTTCTGTAATTCATCCGCTTCACCGACGCCGTGGCTTAAATTCAGCTTCCGCTTTACTAAGAGTAGTAAATATAAACTGAATTCAAAACTCGTATGTCTCAGTAGTTTCGAACTGAACTTTCTCTGGCCTGATTATGTTTAAACCAGACCTACTAGCTGACATCCAGTGAATAATATTACTAAGAAAAGTAAAAAAAAAACCACAAATATATTTCAAATGCATTCTAAATGGAATTTTCTTCTGGAGAGCGGCGGATGGCTTGAATCTTACCTAGGACAGACAGCCTATATATAATTGCCAGAAATACAGTTGAAACTCGCTAAGGCGAACTCACTTAACATGAAATTTCACTTAAGATGAACTTAAAGCATTTCCCTGACCTATAAAGCTTTGAGCTAATGATGAAAAATATCTTTACAAGAAATCGCTTTCTGCAAAATTCCGCTTAGCCGTAACAAAAAATTTAGACTTTTACTTTTCCTTAGTAATTCGAGGAACGAAATAAACAAAACGTTAAAAAAAAGCGGCAAACGAACATTATAAGGATTGTCTTCTACTTCTGAGAAACGAGATCGCTAATGTTTCATCAGCTTAAATTCAATTGCTGTTCTTAATTGGTGTTAATTCAAAATTTTCCTAATTTTTCTATTGTATCTATTACTCTAAATGAACTTTATTAATTTAGTTACTAATTGTATACATGCATTATTGGTATATTATATTATAATATTAGAATAATTTTTAGATTATTAGTTATTATTTAACTATTCATGTGTTAAATGTTTAAAAGAAAATCCGGATGGTTAACATGAAATTTAGTTATCACGATATGTTTCGGTGCTATCTCTGAGTTCGCGTTAACGGGGTTTGACTGTAGTAGAAATTACACATTATTGAACAAGAAGATGCTTAAAAACACTGAGAAAGAAAAATTATTTACAGCGAAAATGTCAAAGTACCCCACACATACTAGAAAATTACAGTTACAGCATGCTTGAAAATTACGGAAAAGTTATTTTTCTGACTACTGTAAAATTCGGCACCGATACGCATAAGAACATTGCCTAGGGTTTTACACTTAGAGGCACAATTCCGAGTATCGCATCAAGAATGGCGTAGTAAGGCTTCCTCGCTTAAAATAGTACAAAATTAGGTGCTTACGAGGAAATATTTGGTTAAGGCTCCCAAGAAATTTTGCTTGCTATTAAAATCATAAGTATCCAATAAGGTGCATTATTGTGGGGCTTATGGGAATGAGTTTCTACAAAAGAAAGAATCTGAGAAAAACAATGCTACTGGCTATCCTTGAAACAATGAAGTTCCATTGCAAGAAATCAATCTAATCCAACTATTCATTAATTATACATATCAAGATTTTCTCGTTTGTCAACCAATTATTCCAATCTGCCCTATGAATGCCCTCCGAATATCATAAATTGGCAAACTTCAATATATATCATAAATTGTTATGATTCTTTATGGCTTGACATTAAAAAATAAAATCAATAAACATTTCTTAGTAATGTTAATTATATTATGTTAATGTAAATTATTTTATGATCAAATTATCCATTACTTTGCAGGACTATAAAAAATACCATTAAAATTATATCATTTGGCAAAACCTTATTTCATAAAAGACATTTGAAATTAGTTGCTTAATAAATGTTCTTTATTTGAACAATATTGTTTAAATAGACAACGTTAAAATTATTTAGAAATGACTCGATAAATTTGGCGAATATATATAAAATACAATAACTTTTTGTTGTTGTTTATGTTCAATTTAAGTTTGAAATTATTATTTTTTTTTTTGAAAACTCTTTAATATCCCAAATTACATTTTGAAAATTTCAATGACTATTCTTTCAATTTAGTTTTGGAACATTCATTAGTATATGTTAGACATTGCTCTTTACGTAATCGTCATCATGTATTTGAACCTACGCAAATAGGGATTGATTAAATGGATTCAGAATTTCGGTAAACATCAGTTTAAAGTCATTACTATAGGAACTTGGCTGTGATTTAAATTTCAGATTTGATGGACGCTTTAAGATTAGCATAATTTAATCATTAAAATGCAAATCACCTTTAAATCGCCTTGTTCGAAATGGTAGAATAGATTGTCAACTCTCACAATATACAGCAATTATTTAATATTTTAATATTATACTTGAAATCGAAGTTTAATAATAGTTAAAAGCATAAAAATAAATTTAAATTTTGTTTTGAGGTCCCTATATCTCTAATATTTTTTCAAAATGCTATTATTCTCTCACAAAGTACAGCAACTATTTATTATTTCAATATTCTACTTGAAATTGAAGCTTACTAATAGTTAAAAGCATAAAAATAATTTTCGTTTTGATGCTCCTATATGCTATTATTTTCTCACAATGCTACGATTCTCCCACAATGTACAGCAACCATTCATTATTTTAATATTCTACTTGAAATTGAAGCTTACTAATAGTCAAAAGCATAAAAATAATTTTTATTTTGATGCTCCTTAAACGCTATTATTTAAGAAATTTTTTACTCTTAATTTTTTCAAACAATATAATGACATTAACAAATATATATATAATAATTTCAAACTTGCATAATAATTATGTTTGCATAATTTGATTTACATTGATAGAGTTTGAGTGTAAATATTCTCTCAAACAGCTAAACAGTAAACGAAATTTCTAAATTTGAAGTCTCAGAGAAATAAATATTTATGATTGTAACCCAAACTAAGACAATCAAAATTTTAGGGTTTAATGGATTGCGAAATACCGCAAATTCTCGTTATTTTTTTTTATCTAAATACTTGACTTTGAACTTCTTTTTTTTTCAATTTACAATATTGGGAATGTTTAATGTCTTGAGTGGCAACATTTCTAGAGGTATTGCTTTCATTCGTGGTCTGGGATTATAATTGTTTCGGAGAGAAAAATACCTTTTTTTTTTTGCCTTTCAGAAGCGAATGTTGTGTAGAAACTTTTCCATCAGAATGCCATAATTTTTTCTCTGTTCGTGAATCACGTTAAATTGTTTTCCCACAGTTTTTCTTATTTTCTCAGCATAATCTCTATATAATATAAAATTGTAATTGTCGTACGCTTGAAAGCCACATGACTTACGCTGCTTCAGCCAATCAGAAACGCTGAAAGTAAGTTTGGCGGTGTGCTTGTTTTGTGCCAGGGCTGCTTTAGCTTGCGTTCCGTGGCTTTGGTAGAGAAAGTTTCTTAGCGCTAGAGCTACGTGATGCCCTGGAGCAGTCCCACGGAAAATAGCTTATTTTTCAACTGTTGGCATCGGTCTTGAGTTTCCGGTCACGGATCGTTAACCATAAAGTTAGGAAAGAGAATAGAGTGGTCTATATTTGCATGTGTGCAGTAACGCATAAAAGAAGCAGGCTAGAGCGGTGCATATTGGGATACTCAGTGACAGTTTCCATAGTTTCGGCTACTATGTTATGCGCGGTAGCTGAAAAAACTGCTAAAGTGGTGCATCTTGTGCTACCTCAGTGCCAGTTTGTTATGAGCAGTAGCTCGAAAAACCTGACAACCTTGCTTCAATAAATTTGAATTGATAGACCCAAAGATATTAAATAGAATGGACTGCGCTTCAATAGTAAAGCAACTTAATGATGGAAGACTGAAATCGTTTTTTTTCAAACCAGTTTTGACAAAAAAAAACGTTTTTTTTTTTTTTTTTTTTTTTTTTTTTGAGGCCGGAGTGAACCGGAAACCGGTTTTCTATTGAAAAAATCCGATGGAAACCGGAACACCGGTTTTTTAGGGAAAAAACCAACGGAAACCGGAAAACCGGTTTTTTAAAAAACCGCCACCCCTTGCAAATTAGCATTATGTCCTAAACATCACAAATCGCCAAAATTCGAAAGGTTGCTACATATGGCAACTTAACGCTACCGTTGCGTTATGAACTATTCCAAATTGTCGCCAGACCTGAATATCAGCTGGTCAGCCGAAGTAGTGACTTGCATCTATTTCCAAGTCACGTGGGTTTCTACAAATCACAACCGCTTGGTGTTTTTTTAATGTTTTTGCAGACGATTTTTTGCGCATATTTCTTAATTTTTTCTTCTGGCTTTAATAATAAATATTTAATAACATTATTTTAATCTCTGAGCATGTAAACAATCGTGAATATTTTACTCTTAATCCAGTTACGTTTTGTGCAATATGCCAAATGCTTGTGCAATTCCTAATTGTAAAGAGAGGTATAAAAAATGATTTGTCACACTTCACAGGCAAAATTTATTTAGTTCTGCATACTTTTAGTAATTGTGTTCTTTATAAACTATACTTTCTATCGAGGGAATTTATTCTAAAAGCTCTTTTATACTGAAGAATCATATTCATGATTAAGTCAACGTTGTTAGAATTCCAATTATAATTAATCTTTTGGGCCAAGTCAATTAAAATAATGGTCTGGAAATTGACAGCTTGGAAGTAGAATATTTTTGGTACAATTTGGTAAAAAAAAACATGTTTTTACAATCGTAGTTTTTGAGTTATTTATATTTTAAAAGTCGAACATTTGTTGAACTTGAAATGTATTGAGGAGTTTTAGAAAGCTGGGTATATTCCAGGTGAAACAAAGGAAAAAGCAATATTTCAAAAAGACCTATTTGACTTTTTTTATATCGGACCATTAGAACGAAAGTAATGTCGGCTGAAAATATTCACCATGTCAATCATCAACTTATATTACAGCAACACTTTACAAAAACCAACTTAATGTTCTTTAAAATAGTTTTTAATATAGAGTCCACGTAATTCAATTGTTCAAGTAATTTTCAATCGATGTACAAAAGGAAAGGAATAATCTGATATCATCTATTAAGACGATCTTAAGAAAACTAACGATTCATCCTTGTTCCTTTCCACAAGCTTCGTTATCATACCATTAGATTGTCGGCCTCATATGTTCTGGTCGTTGTGGAAAAATTCGCCAAATGGTAAACTCGCCATACATGCGAGCCAAACGCGACACGGTCATGTGACTGTGTAAGTTAGATGATGAGGACACTGTAGGTGTGCCAATGCGCAGTCTTTTCTATTTAATGTCTCGACCCCTCTACTCCTCTTTCCTAACTCTATGGTAAAAACAGCCGAAGCGAATGCATATTCCCGTTTTCGTCTTGCGCACTCTCCCCGCTGGTCGGGACCTTTTAACTAAAGTATCTCCCCGATTGTTCTAATTAATTTTTGCTGTATGAAATTAAAAATATTGAATTAGTAAACAGCGAATGAATCACCAATTCAGTTCTTTAAATGTTTTTTGTGAAGATTAAACGCACTGATCCAAAGGTGGTAACTAAATAAGCTTAAGAGTTTGACGTAATCGCATCGACCAATCAAATCGTTTTTCACTGGTGATCAATAATTTATGTTTAAGGAACAGGAAGCATGTTTTATTTAATACAGATTGTATAGATGAGTATTCCTGCATTGGCAGTACCCACTTATTAGTTTTGAATGTTTGTTTGCGGAGCAAACATAGAGGAATTACGTAGCAATTTTAGGGCGTTTGCGAGCGGGGGGGTTTGCGAGCGGAAGCGAGCATGGGCGAAGTTCCGTACCTGCCGCGGAGCGGTCAATGGAATTGCGCAGCAATTCCGGGGGTGGGCGAGCGATAGCGAGCAGGGGGCGGAGCCCCCTAGTAGAGAATATAATGTAAACCCAAGTTTTCCAATAGCATTAACGTTTTTGGATGGTTTGCATACATGAACAATATTTGAATGGTATCCAATAACATTTTATAAACAACTCATTAAAACAAGTTACAATTAAAGAGTAAAATAGAACAAAACAGAAAAAACTGAGCACTGAGTAAAACCAAAACAATAAATGAAATCAAGAAAAAACGAAAATTAAAACTGAAGAGTTATGTCACCTGAAACAAGTTAACTACTTCACAAGAGATTAAGAGGTAGGCGAATACCCAAAATTCAATAAAATTCTAAAATTTTTACTATTGCTTTAATCTTTTCCAAATTTGGCATAGTGATTTCAAATATAATGAATAATACTATTACGGCATTTTTTTTACTTAAATATAATTTATTTATTTTAAACGATGCTTTTCTACTAAAAAAAGAGGTTTACGCTAACAAGCCTACCACATTGAATTTTCATCTTATAAACATTAATTACGTATGTGTTAAATTTTTGGTTTTGAACTGATGCGTACAATGACCCTCTAGAGTTACATACAAATTACAAGAAAAGAAGTTATTAAGAAAATTTTATAAATTAACCAAAAAAAAGATTTTTTCGATTAACTTACATTTGGACATTTAAAAAATATATATTTACACCAGATGTTAGAGGTTCATTGCACAGATATATATTGAAATAGCATCTGCAAAAAATTTCAGGTTAATTAATGTAAAACATTTTATGCTAGAAGTGTTAGCGTAAACCCCTTTTTTTAGTTGATAAAAACCGTTTAAAATAAATCAATTATATTTAAATTTAAAAAATTGCCCAAAAAGCATTGTTCAATATGATTCACATTGAAATCACTTTGAAATTTCGGAAAATATTAAAGTTATTGTAAAAAATTTAGAATTCTGAGTACTCGCCTACCTTAACTGTAAATTGCTTATCATTTTATATTAACTATATTACAACAAAAGATTTATAATATTTTCATGTATTAAAATTAGCTATAGATACATTTTCAAAAAGTAATACATGATATAAAAGTTACTTTTTGCATCTTCACTGCAAGCAATTACTTTATTTTAAATCTTTACATCAGCAAGGCAAGAGATTCTAATAAAAAGCCAAACTCAAGCCCAATTCTTCAACAAGAAACCGCGTGAAAAATGACTTGAAAACAAATTCTTATTAGCATTTCTCACCCATAATGGCTTAACAGCACGCAGAAATCTCGTTAAACCTTTGCTTCGGTAAAGAATTTTCTTAAGAAAATACATTTCTTATCTGATTTATCTGGGGCAGTCTGGATCCTAAACATAAACGGCGCATTGTCAGCGGGCGAAAGAGTTATGAAGTGATTCTTTTTGGTATTAAATGTGCCTAAAGACGAATATCTAAATTGCGGTTTATAAATAATATTTGTGTATAGTCGTATTTTTTTATTTAAGTTCGGTCTGGATGAGCGTGAGTGCTGTAAAATATAACCAACATTTGTTAACTTGGCCATTAATTTGTTTTATGTCAGGTTGGTCCTTGCAATGGAAATGTTAAATGTAAAATATGAAGTGCAATAATGTATCTTCAGTTTATTTTTTACGTCAATTGTTTGTTATTATGTCGTAAAATTGATGATAATTAGTTTAAGATAAATTGCAGCGATAATAAACTGAATTTTATTTAAAATTAAACTTTACATTTGTTTATGAATACAGTTGTCACTTTAATATATTTTTATATGTTCCAGTATGATAAACTTTTAGAAAAAATCCATCTTATTTGGCATTTAACTTCTTGCAAAACAATTTATAAAAAAATATTTTAAATTAATGCCGAAAAGAGTAAGATAGGCCAAAAAAGATAATATTCAGGAAAGTTATGCATTTCTGAAAATTCTTGAAGCTGGATACTAAACTTCAATGCCCAAAAGCAACTATGTGTCAAGATTATTACTAACATCCATAGTTGAAAAGTTTTCCGACTTACCATTTTAATCCTTACTGAAAACATTAGTTTATGGATTCTAATCCCTAATCCAAAGGGTAGCACTTAAACCTTTCCAGAAAATTACGCTCCCTTGGAACTTAGTAAGAAAAAAATTAATACAAAATCACATCCAAGTTCTTTTTAATTGTTATTTTTAAGAATAAAGAATATTATTTTTGTGAAACTCGATAAATACAAATCTTTAACCAAATATTCCTTTATTGCTCATATTGTTAACTGTTTGGTGTTATTTTATCCCATAAACAATGGCAACAAGTGCTGAGTCTAGCTTTATGGACTAACGCTACAAGATAAAGATGAGTAAACTTTTACTAAAGCTGAGTAACATTTTACCAAAATAAGAAGAAAACTCAAAAATGGAGTAAGGGTACAACACAAAAAAAGTTTGGAACAAAAAGCAAGTGGCTCCAAAGCTGCCTCGATATTTATGATGTAATTTAACTGCTTTTCCCTCGAGTACAAAATAATGAGAAATTCAGTATTTCGTGGATCCTATAGAATACTACACCGAGTTTTTTTTAGTTTTTTTCTGGAAGGTACCGTACAAGTTTAGGCTTAGTCATGCAGCTTACTGAGTGATAAATTAAACAAATAAATTTGTGTCTGATTAATTTGTTAAACGCATATATATTGAATCTTGAGGATTGATTTACCAGAACCTGCCCCTAAGGAAATAGACACCGGTAAATAATTGATGAGTTGACAGATTAACTCATAAGACAGATTGCTCTATCAATCTTCGTGAAGGTTATTGTCTTTTTGCTGAGCAGACAAAGATTTTGATAAGGGTTTATACATTCTCTATATAAACAAGATAACGACTAACTACGGTAAAAAAAAATGCCATCTAGCAAATAGTAATATAATTTACATAATGTGATATTTAGAACTCCATAGTCTACTTGGAGTCTGTGGAAGGCTAGTTTAGTCAAATTATTCCAGAATTGATTTAACATTACACACAAAAATATTAACCAGGACGAACCAAGCCTTACTATACTTTATCAAAACCAGGCTGCTCTACAAGCAATACCATTATCGAATCGTTATGACTATAGGTTTTTTTTTCTCCAATGGGGCTGGCACATTGCAATGACTATATAGTGTGATCATCTAAAATTATCTACTTTTCTTACCGGGAGATAAAATTGTATGTTTAAAAACGTTTTGACGCTTAAGAACGCTTTAAGTGTGCGTTAATAATATTTTAAAATGATTTGTGTTCTCTGGATTTCTTTTGTGTTGCTGCTTGTCGTCTTTTATTCGTCTATGTCTCAAAAGTTGTTTTCATAGTTAAAAACCATATACAGGGTGGTTATAAAATAACGCTCGCTATTCGGAGTGGTTTGTAGCTTTAATGAATAATCCGGAAGCACCAAACTTTGAGACACTTACTAATCAAGAAGGGGGGATGATAATTAAATCATAAAAAACAAACTCGTCTCTTGACCAGGGTTCTAAATTACGAGGCTTAATTGGATGTGTTGGCCGTAATTATCCATAATTGGCTACGCCTCGTAATTAGAACCTTGGTCAAGAGACGAGTTTCTTTTTTTATGATTCCATTCTTTTTCGTAAAAAAAGAACTCGTCTCTTGACCAGGGTTCTAAATTGCGACGCGTAATTAGCTGTGTTGGCCGTAATTGGCCATAATTGACGATTTCTCGTAATTTAGATTCTGGTCAAGACACGAGTTTGTTTTTTATGATTATTCTTTTTATGATTATTTTTTAGGAGTCTGTCTTTTTTATGGTTCCATTCTTTTTTCCCCTTCTTGATTAGTAAGTGTCTCAATTTTTGATGCATTCGGATTATTCATTCAAGCACTCCGAATAGCGAGCGTTATAACCACCCTGTATGTATGTATATAGTGTGGGTGTTATTTTGAAGTGTTATGAGGTTAAATTTCTGTTGTAGATTTATTTGAGTGGGTGTTTATCCTTATATCAAGCATAAAATGTAAAAATATTTTACACCTTGGTAAGTTAGTAAATATTTTCAGTTTACTAATTTTCGATAGTTTTAAATCAAAGAAGATAAATCTAATTTTATTAAATTGATAGTGTTTAAACTCGTTGAGTATGTTTATACTTTTTTATGTTCTATGAAACGTGCATGAGACACCTTTTGAATGCGAAAGAAGAAACAAATCGCAAAAAAGAAAATGAATCAAAAATCTTGAGTTCAAGTACTTGAAATTGCTTTTTAATAAAAATTAACAAAACTATTCATTATAATACATTTTATTTTTAATCAACTGTTGTACTTTATAAGGAATAAATACTTTATTAAGAAACCCAAAAATACAAAAACGCAAAGGCGAAATCAAAATAACATTTAAAACGTGTTTTTATAACTCAAATAAATTAAAAATTACTGAAAACTAATATAATTTAATTATAGTTAATTAATAATTTTAACATACAGGTATAAAATTAACAAAAAATCTTTGTAAAAAATAACTCATTTTTCACTTTTTATTTCTGTTCCGCTTTCTTTCTTCCTCAGTCGTCTAAAGTTTTACACTGAAAACTCGAGTATTTGATAAATTGTTGAGCTATAGTAAAAATTTTAGGTAAGTTAACATTATAACATAATATTTTCATTAACATATACATTAATATTTTCATCATATATGCACTATGATTCATAAGAATTCTCCCTAGTTAAATCTGAATGTTTTTGCAGTTTTGAACTGGACGTAAGAAGTTTTATTCATGGTGTATTTGCCCATGTTCTTTAGTAAAAAAATTGTAGTTTTTCCTACTCGATAAATAAGACTAGGCTAGTTGATAAGTCTAACTAACCACAAACAAATTTATGAGCAATATTAAATTACTCTAAAGTTAAATCTAGAAACTTGTGAAATATGACATTTCAAAAAATGACAATCGGATGCGTTTTAAATTGTAGTAAATCAAACAACAAGAGTTTTAATATAACCCTATTTAAATCATATTTTACGAGTGGGCGTATTTTTAACACATAATCTTCGCTTTTATGAATGAAAAATGAAACCACAACCTATCACCTTTTATCAGAGAAATGGCAATATATAAAATATATAACACAACTTTCAAGATATATTTCTCGAATATGATATAAAAGATTTATCGACGCCGCACGCGTTCCTTAGAAAAATGGAATATCCCAGCGTAATTTAATAACAGCGCATCAAAACAAGAAAACAAAAGTTTTGAGAGAAAGGAAGGAAAAAAGGCGATATTAAAAATCGCAGGATGATGCATCGCTTGCGGTGAAGCACTTTTCGTGGAAAAATTCATCGAAAATTTTACATGGACTAGAAAATATATGCTATTTTGCAAGAGCACATTTTTGTTTGATGTTGTTTTGTTATATAAGAGTAGAAGGGTAATATTGAAAAATTGTTAAATTGTTATGATAATGTTTTGTTGAATAATAGTAGAACGCCAGCGTCAAAAATGATGAAATTGTTATGATAATGTTTTGTTACATAATAGTAGAAGGCCAACGTCTAAAATGGTCAAATTGTTATGATACTGTTTTGTTACTTAATAGCAAAAGGTCAACGTCTAAACTGATAAAATTGTTTTGTTACTGTTTTGTTGCGTAATAATAGAAGGGCAATATCAAAAATTGTCAAATTGTAATGATGCTGTTTTTTTATGGAACAGTTAAAAGCCACGTCAAAAATGGTCCACTTGACTTTGTTCGTTGGTGACAAAATAAGACTGTCCAAATGTATTTTTGGACTTGAGCATTAAAACCAGAATGGAAAACATGTTTTCGACTTATACTCAGTGAATATCTACTGAAACCCAATGATTTTTTTCTCTTCTTACTGGTTTATAAAAAAGAATATTTTTATTTAAAATTCGAATAAGAAATATTATAGAATAATGTCGAAGCCCAGAGGATTAAACTAAAAAGATAATTCAAAATTTACTTACACAAACACATTATTCTAAAACATATTATAGTTGCTTTTAAAGACTAGCATGAATATTAATTAAATTATTTTCATTACTAATAGTAAAACAATTTGTAATTTTCTAACATTATTAAAAATATAACAAATCAAAATTAGTTAGCCAGGTGCGTCTACATGTAATACAAAATTAGGATAAACTAGTTTATGAATAAGTTTTTATTTATGGTAAACAAATTATTAAGAAAAATTAAATATCCGATGTTATATCGAAAAATATAAAACTTATTTAAAGAAAATCTTACCAATGTTTAAAGTATTTGTTTGAATGCTATATTTCGCCCAAAATACTGCACAGTTAGACTTATTAGCATTTCAAATTATGAAAAAATAAATATTTAAAAGCAAAATGCTTTAAAATATATGATATTAACATATTTAGAATTTCATGAAACCTTTCAGACATGAAAATTACAACTCCTAATACCAGGTATGAATATTTTTTGTGTTATTTTCTTTTACATAAATTTTTACCTCCTTTCAAACGTAGGACTAACGTCAATATTTGTTTGGGATAAACTTTTTCCATATTTTTCGAACAATATGTGTATATTATTTCAGTTTTGAGAATAAATATATTTCTCATTATTCAACGTATTTTGGATAATTCCAGAGATGATGAAATAAACTTTGTGAAAGTAATATGTGTGAATGTTTCTATTATAGAATTTTTCGGTTTTCGATACGTTAAAGTATTAATATTTTTTAATGTCAAGAAAGTTTAATGAACTCGATTATTAGTTATTTATTCCACTTATTGTATGCAGGAAAAGTAAAAATTTATATATTTATATGATTTTTTTTATTATTTATAGTTATACTGATTGATTAAAATCAAGCAATTTAATTCATTAAAAATTGAAGTAAAATTAATTCAAGTATATATTATTCGATTATAGTTTTCAACGGTTAAGGGCATGACGAATTATAATTTAATCTATTTGTGTAATAAAAATAATTTGTAAAAGATAATATTTTTGTAGGTTTTAAGTTAAATAAGTATTATTTCTATCTTTAAAGAGTCTGATTTCAGCTGTAGATAAAAATATTTTGTTAAGTGTAGAATTACCAATCGAATATAGAATTACTGCAAAAAAAATTAAAAAAAAAAAACTATTCTCCTAAGATTTTTTTATTGTGTTAACGGAATGTATATGCATTTTTAAACTTAAAATTATAATACAAAAAGTTTATAATTTATATTTACAAACAAAAATTAACTGGATCGATTTCTGCAAAAAACAAGTTATTTTATTCATTATTTTTAAACTTTAAGAAGTAGTAGATCGTATATTGTTAAGACATCTTTACAGTTTAAAAACGTTAGTCAAACCAAATCATAGAATATTTCGTATATCTTTACGTTGTAAAAGCTAATAAATTCTAACTATTTAAATCCTGAAGCATTTGAAATTTGTAGAAAAATTGAAGTTATGCCTCTGACAATGGATTCTTTGTTGACTGTTTATGATTTATTTTATAATTAATATGTGCTTTTGTTTAAGTGTTTTTAATCGTTAGTAAAACTTATTGGCCGAACATAGTAAATAGGTGAATTTTCTACAAGACTGTATTATGCCAGTTAAATTCACAACTAAGTAGCTTTGGTCCAAAAAAAATAATCATTGGCATCAATTACTATATCGATTTTCAGTTTTTAAAATAGTAATTTCTAATCATTATACTAGTAAAGTAAAATTAATAAAAATTCTTTCACTAAAATTTCTTTAAAATAAAGACGAAATACCCAATAGCAATATAAACTCAATAAAAGACGTTCTGAATTGGGTTTTTTTAGGTAACATAATTTCCTCTTAGCTTTCTTTGTTCTCTTCCCTAGATCGGTGTTCCGATTGCTGTTTTGTATCCACTTAACATTAATTCACCATTCCAGGCTCAAGAAAGAATTAATTTCATCCCGCATTTCTGTTGCCATTCAATTCCTTAAACATGCCCATCTTATTTCCGAAACAAAACAACAACATAAATAAACAATGAAGCGAAAACCTCATTTGCTGATAACATTTAAGCCTCACGCTCTTTAAATCAGAAACCGGAGGGCAAAGTGGCTCGGCAGGTAGCAATCCCGCTACGAAAACTAACAAGAAAAATAAAGAAGGATCATTGCGAGGGGATAAAGTAAAGTGAATAGAGAAAGAGTGCGAAGCGCGGCACCTGGTGATGAAAAAAACAGATTTGGCTTTTCTTCTCACTAAGCCTTAGATAAAAGAAAAAGCTCTTACGATCCTTCTGAGAAATATATTGCAACAGATCGCGAAAAGCTATTTGCATCTTAGAAGAAGGTATTAATGATGTAGAGTATTTTTATTCTCATGCGATGCGTTTGACTTCAATTGTTACATTTTCGTAAGGATTTTTTTTTGTATTTTAAATGAAAATGTGTTGCTTCGGAAATATATCTAATAATACTGCTGGTGAAAAACGGTAATTTTTTAATATCGCAGTGTTTTGTATGATACCTCTCAATGTTGGTTCATTGTCACATTTTAATATTGAATTGACGTTAAAACACATGTATCACATTATGTTGTGTGATACTAAGGTATTTTATTAGAAAATAGATAAATTAGTATTTAAGTCTATCTTTAGCTCATCTGTATTAATTTGAGGAAAAGCAACTAAAAGAGTTCTTCGAAGAAGCGAAGAAGCATTTGATTTAAACAAATTATCTTGTCAAACAAATAATCTTGTTTTATACATCTTGATCGTTTCGTTTAAAAAAAACTCTCAACATGTAACTCGTATCATAATGCAACTGAGTTTGTCTAACATGCAATAAAATAAATTCAAAATTTTGCGAAGTCTTAAAATCATACAAAGGTGCAGTGAAATAAAAATACTTACTCCATTAACCTTACGTCTCAATTTTACAATATCTTTTGATTGCCCTACTCTGGAGGGTTTTTTTTTATAATTGTCGAATTCCAATTAATCTTAATAACATATAAAGTTGGCACTTTCTTTGAAAAAGAGACGTGTTTGGTAGTCAAGACTAGTGACTAGGCTAAGAACTAGTAAAAAAAGAATGTAGTCGATGGCACTATAATACTCTCATCAATCAATGACAAAAATGTTTGATAGAATGCTTAACTCTGATCGATGTGGAGGGAGAAGTACGACAAATATCTTGAATAGAACTATTACAGATTGCATATTGGAATTCTTCAGATTTGTATATTGTAAAGGATGGAGAAGCTAACTTTTCAGTGCAGAGTATAAATCGTTCTGAATATTACACGAAGTGTACAATGTTGCCTTTGGGTGCCTTCTCGGGTGGCGGCACGTTCCTTGACTGCGGTTCAAAAATAGGACGCCCGTCACCAATAGTGTTCTGACCGATTCGTACATGCTTTTTTATTTATCGAATTAAGCATAATTTTCAATTGACATTCATTGCTCCAAATATTTTTTTTAATATAAAATGCGATTAAATTAAATTAAGCATTATATTTTGTTTGTCTCCTGCTCGTTTGAATTTTTGAATCAAACATCGCATTTCGTATAAACTGTAAAGCGTTTGGTGTTATAACACTACTCAATAAAACCGGTGACTGAGAAATGGAGTAAACTTGCATCAAAGCTAAGCACTTTTCTACAAATATAGGTTACACAACGCAAAACTGAATTAGGTTTCATTACAAAGTACAATATAACTTCAATTATTATCCGAAGCGTAAGTGATTATCCGAATTTCAGAAAAATTAAACCTTGGCCATATGTTACTAACCATTTTTGTTGGATGTCACGCCTAGAATTGTTTTATTGGACAGACTAAAAACGACAATGACATACAACAGAGACGAACAGTAACCCATAGAACAGGTATAAAAGTTTATAAATAGCGTATAATTGTTGTACTGACTGTAACTGCAATTGTCTTTTGTACTCACCTGTTATTTATATAGATTATACGTTTAATATATAGTACAATAAATATTCACTATATATAACTCATGCTAGCCTTTGGAGCTGCTGGGCTCGGATTCGAATCCCGGTAAAGTCATGGATGTTTGTGCTTGTCAATAAATGTTGTTATTTGTCTATGTGTTTGTGTCATCCTTCTTTGTGTGTCTCTTGTGACTGTCTCTTCTGGCGAGCAGGGTAATGAACTATCAAGCCTACACTCTCCCTTCTAGATGGCGCAATCACAGTCATGTGTCATTTGTCATCTATAACTCATGATGTCTCATAAAAGAAACCAACATTCCAGCATAAGTTTAATTAAAAAAATTCAAAAACAATAAAAAATCAGTAAAAATTTCAAAAAGCTATAACTCGATTTTCTAAGCGACATCTTACACTTTGATTTTGGTTATGAAGACCATAGCAAGATAAAAATGATATACCAACCCAACAAGTACCCGTTGAGTAATTGGATTAAAATGTACTTATTTAAGGAATTAACTCCAATTATCCAAATTTTTCTGACTATCTGAATATGGAAAAGTCCAAATAGCTTCGGCTAACTGGAGTTCACCTGCAGGAGTACAAAAATAGTGGAATTTACCTTAACAATTGTTAAATGCTAAAAGCCTTTTGAATCTTTCACATCAGTTTATAAGAATTTGTGTAAAAATAAAAAAAATAGCCAAAAAGTGTGCACATTATTTCGTCCAAAATTACTGTATGTATTAAACATAGGTCACCTGTTTGTTATATTTTATAGTTTTATCGTGTTATTTTGTTAAAATATGTTGTTTAGGAAATAATTAAAACTAAAAATTTAATTTTTTAATCAAGCAATAACGATATTTTAGTAATGTTTTAACGCTTAACACAAAATTTGGAACTAAATTACTCAGGGAAAAAAAGAATTTTAATAAAACAAAGTGAAAATTTATTTTTAAGTGTGTCTTGTTCCCTAAAGAATAAGAGCATGTTTAAATGCATCCACTACTAAAAATAAGGCGCCGCACTGTTCCAAATTAACAAGGCCTTTCAATTTGTCTTTTTAAATTAAATTACTTTTTTACACTTTTATTTACTATTTTTAAAAAATTTATTCAATTAAATTAGGAACAAAAAATAATTGTTAAGGATTAACGAGAAAAACAAAGCAAATAATTTTTTTTTCAACACTAAAACAAAAACTTATTTTTACCCGTTTTAGACACGGGGAAAAAAATCCTCATTAGCTTCACACATAAAAAACGCTTGTTTTAGTTAACATAGGAAAATCCAGGCTTAAACTGTAACGAGCACTTTGTTTTGCCTAGAATTTTAAAAAAAAATAGATTATTGTTAATGACAAACTTCATTTATATTACATTTTAAAAAGATTATTTCAAAATAATGCTATTAAATATTAATAATATTTTACTAGTAAAATGCTTAATATAAAGTTTCAAACTAAATTTAATTATAAGTCGCCTTTATAAAGAAATCTATTAAATTTGATTTTATAAGTTAAATTTTCATTAATTTAATTTTCGTTAATTTTAAAAATATATGCTTTCAACTTGCATTTTCTTAAATTGTGTGGTTTTTTTCATAAAAAAATACGTTAAAGTAAATAATTTCAAGTAAGCATATGTATCGATAAAATATAAACTATCCTAAATCTAAACATCACATCTAGTCATAATGAGTAAGTAATGAAAATATATTAATGTAAAGTGGGATGGTGCTAATTCAGTAACATAAAAATAAATTATGGGTAATTTAGGTAAATTTGTTGACACCATAGTCCTTTGTTGTTATTATTATTAATATTAAGCATAAAAATTGGAGCCAGTTCATTTTAGTCAGTCTTTTCAGTTAAATTATCTAAATGACAATTGCAGCCAATTCATTCGAGCCTGTCCATACTGCTCAAATACATTACATAAATGAAAACTGCTTCCAACTCATTATAGTTCCATCCATGCGCTTCAGATATAAGACCTATTGATAATTAAATAGAAATTAACATGAATTTTGCACTCGGCGATGTATTTAATACGTATCTCATTAACCAGTCATACGTACCCACTAGCTATCCTTGAAACTCATTTTATTCAACACTCCTTGCCAATCTCACTTGGGTAAAAAAAAAGAGTAAAAAGTAAGAGGGAAAAGAGCGGTTGGTCCATCAGTTGGAAACTCTTGTCAGGTAATATTTACAAACAAAATTATCTGCACACAATTTAAACAAATTACACTTTTCATTTCGATAAAATTGCCAAATTTTCTCAAATAATATTGAAAACTGTTAGATTTTAAAAGAAATTCATGTTTTAAACATGTTTTCTGTATTGATACACAATGATTTATGGAACTCTTTACATGCGCGGAGAGTACAGAGTATTCCTCTATCAAATTCTAAAACGATTTATTTTTGAAAAGGCCTCGAGTTACAGACCCGATTGAAACTGCACGCACACATGGGAAATGAAGTTCATCTCTACTCCTTGACTCAAAGTAAAGATCTCTGGGATTCCGGGATATGAAAAAGGCAGAATATAGTGTCCTGTGCTTCTGGACATGAGGGTAAGAATAGCCTAGAGAACTTTGGCGAATAAAACAATGAAGCCGACTAAATGTCACCAATCGCAGGCGCCAAATGTTTATAAACGAAAAAATCTGACCAAGAAATACTTTGACGACACTTATAATAACAAACACAAACAATTGCATTATATAATTCAGAAAAAATGCATTTAAACTAGCAATTGGATGTTTTAGTAACTTAATTATGAACAACATCCTAACAATTCTCTTACAGAAATAAACGACAGTTCTCTTAGAAATTTCTTAAAACAGGCCTCATGTCTTTACTTCACTGTTATTGAATACCGATGTTACAAAGCCATATAAACTGATAGGCAAGCTAGTTTTAAAAAAATTGTCAAAAACAGAATTTTTCTTTTATTTTCCGACAGGAAATATCTGTTTCTAAACTGTTAAAATTACAGATCAATTAAAGTCTGTAGCCACTGCTACAAATTGAAACAGCTAAAAAAGGCGTTTTCTGTTTCGATCAATCAGGAAATCAGAAAATTGAGGAGAAAGATATTTTGAAATCTACAAACAACATTCGGGCCCTAATGGTGGTTGTAAATGTGCCAGGCTCCTATGCCTTTGTCGAGGGTTCTTAATGGTTGATAAGCTCACTATTTTTAATATACTAAACTATTCAGAAAATATTTGTTATGCACGAACACTTCATTTTATTGCATGGGAAATTTTTACCATGGGAATTTTTTTAAATAAATCCGTAGCATTACAAACATCTTCTGTACTTGTTCTTACAGAATTTGTTATGCTACATATGATTCTTTTAGCATGGTAGTAATTAGGATCTAAGTCGAGGGCATCGCGATTGTTGATAATTTTAAACAAAACAAACTGCTCTTTCAATGAGATTTGAATGAGGCACGCTTAATTTTAATCTTCAACAATCACTTGATAAAACCCTAATAAATACTTTTCCTTGACTTAGATTGTAACACGAGATCTAAATAAAAAATATTTCCTTTGGCAGGAAAAAAACTCATATTTTTTAAGAACATATTTTTTAAACAAAGATCTTACCGTTTATTTTTTCATTTAAAGAACTCTCCCAGGAACAAATAAAAAGTCCAAAAATCCCTACGAATAGTAAATATCCCTCTTGTAGAGGTAGTTCACCTTAAATATGCTTTAATATAGCATCGCTGGGTACAAGCCCTAGTGTGTAACTGTAGTGCGAAGATAATTCAACTCAACAAAATAATTGCAATGCCTTCACTAGACAAACTTGCCTTCCATTTGTTTCGTGTGCCATCATCATCTTTACGTTATTCTAGCCTCCTTTCTCTTGGCAAACGCGCCACTATTTTTTATTTCCAGAGATACTTACTCCCTGCGCCAACATATCTTAGATACACAAAGGGGCAATCCTTTAGTGAGGTAAATGTAACTGAAGAAGGCTATAAAAGGATAATTGTTCACTCTGTTTGCAAAAGTCTGCTACCATCAGGAAATATTGTCTAATGATTGTGTAACGCTCGAAATGCGATGTTTACTGTTCCTAGGAGGATAGTCGGCAGCGTGTTTGCTTGAGTTGATAGAATTGCGTATCCGTTTTGTTAGGGTTTAAAAATTTTATTCTATTGGGTTACATTCTATTGTGTTATGATCGTTTGCAGGATAATTGATGTTCTACCCGCCATTAAATTGTCATTTTTAAAATTTGTTAAAAGGTTGAGTTTGCTCAGATGTCAGTACACGTTTAGAATTAAAATATTTAAATAAGATGTTTAAGAGCGGTAACAATTATAATAAATGCAATGGTATCTCTAATTATCGTTGTATCCTGCTGAATAGCCTATAATCTAGCAATGCTGGAAATTAGTGTCATGTGTCTATTAATTCGACAACTTGTACAGTATCGTTTAAGTCAATGTCTAGATATTGAAAATGTTGTTTACGTTTTGGCTTTCAACATTGATTTAACATTAAATTATTAATTTAATTCAATGCTGCTTCAACATACATTTAAAAAGTTTAAACGTTGTCGGATGTTTATTGATAGCCTCCCTGATGCTCGTGCATTTAAATTACTTTATAGAAACAACAATAAAAAAAAGAGTTGTATACAAAAAAATACTTTTTTATTTTTCTACAGCAGATATTATTATTTTGTGGAAAATATGCTGTAAATTTAGTTTGCAGACATAATGATATCTTGCATTTTACCTCTTATATTCATAGATACTGCTTTTCACTCTTTCTCTTATATTCATAGATACTGTTTTCGTAACCTTGATTATTTTTAAATTTTCCTTCGTGTCATTTCATTTGATGAAACCAGCTTCGAAGCATTGATATTTATGATGCCTTAATCGAAATTTTAGGTTAATTAATTAGGAAAACAGATATTTCTACGCAGCCAATCATTTATAACATGTTTCAAGTATTTTAAAAAAATACACTGAAATTTATCCAAACATAAAACTATTTTTTATTATTTTATTATGGCAATTCAGTGATATTAGAGTTGCTACATTTATTTTTTATGTTGAATTATATTGTAAGGTTTAAGGTTTATTTTAAATTTAATACTTTCATGTTATTTATAAAAAAAGACGTTCCTGCTACTTAACTAAGAAAACGGAATCAATAATTTACATTTATATACAAACAAAATAAATCATTTACCCCTAAAAAATAAGACATAACTGACAGCGTTAAAAATTTAGATGATATATGAGTATAAAAAATATATATATATATAAATAATTTTTAACTGTTTTGCTAACTTGAGATATGACAAATGACAGTGATTGCGCCCTCTAGAAGGGAGAGTGTAGGCTTTATAGCCCATTACCCAGCTCAACAGAAGAGACAGTCAAAAGAGACACACAAAGAAGGACGCCACAAACACATAGACAAATAACAACATTTATTGATGGTCACAAACATCCATTCCTGACCGGGATTCGAACCCGACCCCAGCAGTTCTAAAGGCCAGCGTTCTAACGATTGAGCCACTGGGGCGGCGCTAACTTGAGATACAATGGTTATATAATTGAAATTAGAGTAGATATGTTCAACATTTTGGAGCAAGATTTCGTTGGTATCGTGGCATATTTTAGATGCAATCAACATTTGAAGAGTGGTTTTACCAATTTTGTATGTAAAACACAACTTTGATGCCTAGCAAAAAGGGGAATCAACGCTCCAAATAGTATGGTATGGTACATACGGCATGGTATGGCACACATTCCTGCTTGTGTGCTTGTTCAGAGAACAGCTTATAAGCTTTCGTCAAGTTGGTCAGACACAGAAAGAATTTTTACAGCCACAAAGAAATGAATAACACATAGACAAATAACAACATTTATTGACGGTCACAAACATCCATGCCTGACCGGGATTCGAACCCTACACCAGCAGCTATAAAGGCTAGAGTCCTAACGATTAAGCCATCGGGGCGGCACCAAATAGTAATGGGAGCTAGAGAAATTCAGGATTCTATTTCAATAATTCACCAAATTGTTAACAGTGTTGATTCTGTGTACTTTTTAGTCAAAGTAATAATCCATAAAAGCTATTCCAAATTTGTGAACTATATTTTTTAGAAATATTTTTTCTTTTAAAAATTGACTATTTATAGAAATAAAAATTTAGTCGAAAAATAATTTTATAAGTAGTTTTCAAAATCAATAACAAAATAATCACAAATTGCTCAACAAATCCACACACAAAAATCAATTTAAATATTAATTCGACCTCTTTAAACAAAAAATCTTTCTTTATCAACAAAAATAAACAGGAAAGGAAATGTATTGTTTTGATGTATAGTATGTAATTAAATAAGGAATATGATGAGTTAGAAAAATCTCATGAAATATTAACAATAAGCGAACTACAATTGGTATTCACATCCATACATTGAAAGAGTGAAACAATATATTATAAGATCTAAAATAAAGAAATTCGATAACAATCAAAATCCTAATCCAACAAAATAATAGCCTTTATAATCTATCTTTTAAGTTTTCTGGCCCAAAATCATGTACCGAGACAGAATAACACATTTTAGCTTCTATTTACTCTTTCTCAAGGAAAGTAAATAGAAAAATACAGAAAACAAATAACTTATCAGAACTTTAGTTTAAGATCAATATTTGAAAAAGATTTTTTATGTTTCATCTCTTAGATTAAATAGTTGAAGACAATAGTATAGCCTATACAATGATAGAAACAATTTATAATACATTTTTAAGCCCTGAATCTATATTTTAAGAATAAAAGATATCGGAATTTCACATTTAATGACCTTTAAAGAAAGGAATAAAAATTGTAAAAAAAAAAGATTATATACTTACCCAGATAAACTCTACTAATGTTTTTTCAAGTTTGCAGTACAAAATACTTGCTCTATCCATTATTATATTGTCATTATTTATTGTAGGGAAGTTTTAAATGTGCATTTTGGAAGATAAGATAAGTGCTTTTTAGACTATCAAGTTGCGTCATGATCGCCTATACCATTTATATAAGTACGAATTTTAACACACTTAAATGCAACATACGAACCCGTTTAAAAGCATGGTCGTCTCATTGTCGTGTCTACCTAATCCCGCTCAAAAACAGCTGCTTTGTAACACAATGACATAAAATAATAATTAAAATATATATTCAAAGATTATTAATTATAATTATAAACTATATAACATAACAAAAATATATTCACATGCGTCAAAGAAGCAAACCTATAATGTTTTAAAAATATTGACATGAATGACATTAAAAATGTATCATCGACATTTGAAAACATGAAAAAAAGGTTTCAACAGCTTTATTTTAAAAAACGAAAAAATAGACCTATGCCAATATTTTTATTTGATACTAAGTTCCTAAGCATTTTAAACCCCAACTGTTTTTAACTGTATTGGAGATTAAAAAGAAATATTTATCCATAACATTATATAATTTAAGGCAAAATAAATTAAGATAATAACTTAAGTGTACTTAAAGCTTATATTTTCAAATCTTTTAAATTTTGCATTGATCTTATTGCGTACTCTTAATTTTTTTTTTATATAATTCCATTTTTTAAGTGTTTGGATAATAAATGTTTACATAATCTTTAAAACGCATTAAAAATATAAAATTTTAATTCTACGTCGTTAATTTATCTAAATAGTGTCCTTTTTACTTCAATGTTTTTCAACAACGACTTAAAAATGCCATACTTTATAATATTTTGTTAACAATTATAGTATTCACTACTAGCAACTCAAATCCCAATTTTAGTAATTACGTGATTTTCAATTTACCAAAGAAAAAAAACTCAAACCAAATTATTAACCAATGCTTTTGTGGTACGATTTGTGTGTCGCAAATTCAAAAAAATAAAAAACGACAAATTGATTGATTGTAAGTTGTATACCAATGATGTAATTTGTATACCAATCAATAAATTTGTCGATTTTTTTTTTAATTTACCTCGCCACAAAAGTCAATAATACAAATCTTAAGAAAGATGAAGAAAGATATAATGCAAGACATCCCCCCATGAATCGAAAAAAAGGTATGCCAAAGGAAAGGGTGTGATCATGGAGGATAAGAACACACTTTGGCATATCTGATAATTAACATGTAATCTAATAATGTGTGTTTATTATCGCTTAATAAGCATGTAATCTAATAATTACATGTTTTCAATACATCCATCCCCAACAAATTCGCAAAACAAAACAAACTACTAATCAGTACCAATCGATAACTTTGTCATTTTTCTAATTTACGACACTCAAACCACACCGCAAAATTCCCTAACACAAATATTAAGAAAGATTAGCAGTAACTGCGCAACTTTTCATTTTATAATAACAGACATCGGCCCATAAATTTAGAGAGTGGGGGGGCCAAGGAAAGGGTGTATTCATGGAGGATAAAAACACACTTTGGGCCATCTGCAGCAGATGTGGGTTCCAATAAATGGAAGTCATTGCTACATTTGGTGGTGAAAACATGGAGAAAAGAAAATGGAAAAATTGGCGAGAAACAATGTGAAGCCACCAGAAAGTCGCCAAAAGCAACCCTAGTACACCCAAAGAAACCTATAGTTTAAATTCTTAGTTTCCTTGCTCAGAAGCCACGACCATGGGCGGAGCTATAACAGTCGTGGAGCAATCAGGCAAAGAGAAAATTTCAGCAGTTTTATTTTGTCTTCATCTGATTGTTCCGAGAGTTTTACAGCTCCAACCAAGGTCGTGACTTCTGTAGAATTAAACTATGAGTTTAACTATAGTTAATGCTGAAACGAATCATTTTGTTCCTTAAAAAGCTGTAAAAAATTACTATTTGTTCAGTTGCAAGCTGTATCAAGTTATCTGAATGTATACAAGATTTTAGTAATTTCCACCACAGGTAAAAAAAAAAATTGGTTGTAATTATAGTTTTATTTAAAAGTCAAAAATCTCTAAGTTGATGTTGTTGTAAAATTGAAGAGTTCAATTGCAAAACAAGTTAAATCACTTTTTGGCAAAAATTTAGTTGGTTAGCTTTTCATTCAGGTATTGTAGGAAATGACCCACCAACATTTTGATTTGCACAAAAAAAGTTAAATCGTATGTATATATACATACGATTATAATCTCTCATAATCGTCAATACGTATATAATCTGTTTGAAAGCTAACCAACTCAATTTTTTCAAAAAGTGATTTTGTGTGTTTTGCACTTAACGTCTTCAATTATAGCTTCAAATAATTCCCCGTACTCTCGTTTGTACTCTCAGAAATAACACTTTCATTTTTGACGATTAATGAATCCTCACCATTAATTTTGAGGATTGTTTCGTCAAACTATCACGGGACTTTTGAGTAAAAGCGAATCCTCACTTTTACGATCGCGATTTGATGATTCTGTATCTTGATTTTGAGGAAACTGAATCTCATTGTTGTACTCACATGCTCAAAAATGACGAAATATTTCTTTAGCTCAGACGACATTCAAATCCTCATAATAATGACGATTCAAATTTCCTCACTTTGAGGAAACGAAAACTCGGAGCATTTGCCAGTAATGGAATCGTCAAAGTTAAGGAAAATTTCGTCGTTTTTGAACATTCATTTTTGAGAGTGTGGGCTTACTACAAAGCGATTGATTACGTCACTTTACAAACTCGTTCATACATTGGTTATGATCCAACAGCATCTCTATTTTCTTCTTGACTCCATGGTTGAGAATAACCGTCTTAAGTTATTTGCCATTGCGTCTCGCGTGGCGGGGAATTGTCCGTTTCACACTTCTTGCCATTACTGTTTTTTTTTTTTAGGGTCTGCGTTGTTCTGAGTAACAGATGTTGATTGATATAGTTTCTTCAATTAAATCTTTTAGATGATGTTGGTTATAATTCTGAAGTATTGTGATGGAATGTGCGTTTTTCAGTTTTTGAGTGGGCAACAGATATGCTGAACGAAGAATAACTTTCTCGAGCCGTGATTAGTGAATCAACGTAACGTAATAACAGAGCCCCAATTGGAGCTCCGACCGAGGGATGGCCTGGAATAAAAGCGGGAAAGAAATACTCACAAGTTGAATATTGTTTTACATACACACATAGTTATTTAATAAACTTTCTATAACAATTTCATGTCATAATTATTTCTTGAAAAGAACAAGTCGATTTTTGCAGCAAGATTCATTTTAATAACGAGAAATTTCCAATAAGAGTTTGGGGGCAAATCACGGCCAACTTCAATAACAAGGCTATAGAAGCTCTCCCAAACATAAGCGTAGACGGAATTTTTGACGTCACTGTTCCGAGTGCCAAAGATCGAGAAGCTAGTTCAGACGTATTCGGAACCCTAAAAATGTGGTCAGCCGTGAAAAAGTGGTTCCGAACAAGTTTCGAAACAGGTTATCTTCGGAACAACGTCACTTGGAACTATGACGTCAAAATTTCCGTCCATGAGCGTGTTTGGGAGAGCTTCTACGGCCTTAGTAGTTGGGTAGGCAGTATGCAAATGGTTTACTTACAAAATAACTTTAGTGACATTTAACGCATGTTTATTCGTAAAAAACAAACAAATCAAAATAACATGTGGCTCACTCTTTCACATCCCAGTTCGTCCAAGCGTTTCGAGTGATAACCCATTTTCCCGAAGGATTTATGTCCGTAATGACGTATATATCTTCCGATCTCCTCAAAAATATAGAGCGATAGCATAGGCCGGGGCAGGGGTTGAATATTGGGGACATAAATTGTGGTCCTAAGTGCCGATCGGATTATATTACTAGGCTATTACGAGCGCATTGTGGGAGAAATACCCGAGGAGGGTCACTTAAGGTGCGGACTTTCTTATTTTCACTATATGGGAGAAAAGTTCGTGTAATACCTGAATATCTCTTTAGACCTAACTCTCACAATTTCGCAAATACAAAGGAAAGTAATCAAACTTTTCTAAAATACAAATACTGAAGCAATGTCAAATAATACCGATAGCGCGAGGTCAGTATTTATAATGTTTAAGGCAAATTTTGCAGTTTACTCTGAAATTTCGCTTAGTAAACTAAGCACAATCTGAAGTTGTATTAAAGGGTCATTGCTACTAAAATTAACAGAAATTTGAGTTAACTGGTAAAAGTTACAGAAGCTTTGAGTAAGCAGGTAAAAGTAACAGAATCCTTAAGCTAACTGCCAAAATTTAAAAAATTTTTTAGTTATAACTTAACAGAATCATTTATATAAGTTATGAAAATATTTTTAAACAATTCAAAACGCATATTATAACAAAAAAAATTATTTCAAATAAAGTAATATACACACTAACACGTAAAGAAAATAAAAAAGTACACTGTAAATAACATTCAAATCAAATATATCATTGAAGGGCATTTAAATAAAAAGTTGTATTTAATTATAAATGCATAAAACTACAGTTTAAGGAACATTTATAATTTCAGTTCATAATAAACTTTTATTGTTTTATATGCAAAAGGCCATTAAAAATTGAAACTTTCACTCGAACTTTGCAATAGGTACAATAACTATTTAAACAAATTACAAACAAACAATTGTTAGGATAATCTCATAATTAACTATTAAAATCGGATGTTAGAAAAAAAAAACTTATATTCTACTTGATAGGGGACCTACAAAAATGTCCTGATTTTTTTTCCTCTACTTAAACTTAAATACTCCAAGTCTAATCTTAGTGTTTTAGCTTCACAAAGAAACGCAATAAACAATGCATGAAAAATGCTTCTCGGAAACTAATTATTTAGAGATTTCTACGCTTAATCCCTCTAAACAAGTATATAATGAGACTTTATCCTTTTATAAACGAGTGCACTTTATCAGCGTTTCAGGGCATTGTCATAGCGTTTTGAAAGTGATAAGGAAATTCATAAATAAAAAGGCATTCAAGAACAAGTCGAAACTGATAGTGTTTTTAATGCGACTATATTATAGAAATTAATTTAGATTAAATGATACATTAAAGAATGGTTTTCAATATTTTTATTCATATTTTAGATAATAGGTTAATTATAAAGTATCCAATGAACTTTTGTAACACATGTCAGATTTTACTTGTAGATTTAGCTTGATATGCAAGTCTTTTTTTTTTACTTATAGATCAATAGAGTTTATTTAGTCGATAGAATCTTTAAACCGCGGTTAAATAACGTAACATTTTGCGTAACATTTTTAATCTCGACACTTAAATCTATAGGTTGAAGAGTTTCCTGTCTTCTGTTTTTCCATTAAGTTTTAACCAATGGAGTTGGTTCCAACTACATAACTAGTACTGTACATCTCTTTATTCCCAATAGATTTACACGTAATCGTCGCATAGTTTCTCATAGCTCTTCCCATTACAACTATATTCAAAATTTCTGTTTATATAAGTTTTATAAAATGTACAATAGTTACTCTCACGACCTAGATATTTTTCACATGTCTTTTAGTGATTTTAAAGCTAACAGTTTACAATTTTTATCTGTTTTAAATGTGTTTGTCTGTTTTAAATGTGTTTTCTTGTTTGCTTTATTTCCTATTGGTTTGTTCAATGTGCATTGTAATTAGATTTTATATCTGTAATGTGCATTTTAAACTAAATAAATAAATAGCAAACACGTCGCGTAGTTTCACATGTTTACTACCTTACACTGTAAATAATTTTGGTGTAACTTCACACCAAAAATGATGGCAACAAAGTAGCCACCAAAAGTGGTGTAAGGAAACACCACCAGTAAATCAGTTTAATGAAACACCGATAATTGACTGGTGTGTAGAAACACCACATTTAGTGGCGACTCTGTTGCCACCACTTTTGGCGTTGCAAACTGCAAACACATACAGACAATCATTTAAAAGTAATAATTGCGCGCTGAAATAAGTTTTATATCTAGCAATTTTAAAACTAAGACTCAAACCATGCACGTCATGAATAAATTGTCAACACAGCTCTAATTTTCCCGTTACAACAAGAATTGCTAGATTGGTATTTTCAAATAAAAAAAATAACAAAATAAGCTGAAAATTTAGGGTTTTAAATTAAATGATTCAGTAGTAAGTCACTAATATATATATATTAAGAATAAATGTAATTGTTTAGCTTATCTTGCAATTTCAAAAAAGAACTTTTCAGGAAGAACTCGGTAAAAGTCTGACAGCTAAAGTGTTTGCAGTTTGGTTCACAACTTTCAATAATTGATATAAAAAAAATTATCTTACTATAAAAGCTGAAAGGATAACTAAATAACGAGCTCTATTGAGTGGTAAAAATTACACAAGTTGTATTAACGGCGGTATGAGGTCCCCCCCCCCCCCCCTAAGCACTACCTCAGTAGCGTAGTTGAGTATAAAATCAGCTTCTGTGGGTGTTGAAGTATGCTGAGATGTTCATTTTGCCGGAAAAAAAACCTAGTCAAATGGCACCCAAAAATTCTTTTACTTGCTACGTAATTATATGATTAACTGCGGATCAGCTGAGGAAAATCTGCTGGTTAGGTTGGGAATAGAACCCACGATGTTGAGCGTAGAAGGCTGGCACAAAATGCCTCGCAGCTGCAGAACCAACAGGGTATAATCAATATTTAACTTCATTATAAACATTAACCTCTTGCGACCTTACATCACCATTTGGGGACATTTTTTAAAACCTCTCCACAAACAATGAACCTGTTAATTAGTTCAAAACTTGACCAACTTAATGGAGGTATTTTCGCATTAAAACAATGTTAAAATAAACTTTTAACTATAACTAAGAGTGATACGGCCTTTCGTTTGCAATTATAGCATAAAAATGTGTATTTTAGAGCTTGACGCGTGTCTGAAAAGTATGTTTAGATTAAGAATATACGTGTAGGATTTTGCTCGGGTCTTAAGAGGTTAACTTAAGCAACAAAAACCACTCTTGTTTTGTCCTCGACATAACACGAAAAGTCTATTTTACAACTGATATAGTGCTCGACATTAATTAACAAAAATAAATCTAATGTGAAAGCTTCATAAAAAAAATATGACACAAAACACCAGCAAGAAAGGCTTCATATTTCGTTTTAAGTTTTTTATTTAAGTTTTCTCGACATAGATGTATTATTATAATAAGAATGAATCGAATATAATAATGAAAGAAAGATTGGCGAATATTGAAGCAAAAGAAAATACAGGTTTTTTTATTTATTCTGACGAAGAAAGAAGCAGCAGCTATTAATTAGAAGTAGAAAAACTATGCTTTTTTTAAGCTCATTCTATTTATTCGCGACCGTAGGAAGTCTCGCAGCTGTCAAATTAATAATCTACTATTTAAAAACCGTTTTTGACGCCATTTGGATTGCAGTATTAGAAATAAATGAAGTATATTGGACATTTTTATGTCATTCGCAAAGATAAAAGAAATTAAACATAATTTTGGGATTGTCCATGATGTTTTTGGAACATTTTTGACAGATTAATATTTATAAATTGAGAAGATTGGTCTAAAGATACCTAATAGAATTTCCCTCTGAAATGAGAAAAATGTATTAAAATATTTGTTTTAATATTATTTTTATGTTAAAAAATAGCTGTGAAGGAAAAAAATAGTTTTTCAATTAAGTTTCCTTAAAAGGGATGTTTTAGATCCAGTAGTTTTTAAAACTCTATTTATGATTTTGAATATCTTTTTAAAACATAAATTTCAATTAAAGTAGGAATACATATTTTATTTCTATTAAAAAATAACTGAACATGCAGGCACGAAAATAAATTATTATTTGACAAGGATTTGCTTACGGAATTTTCTGATAATATACTTATTTCTAACATGTGTAGAAACAGATTAATTGAAATATAGCATATCCCATAACCTTATGACACTCCAGCAATATCTGTTACTTGCCTATTAATTAGAAAAATATTTTTTTTTAACTGAAAGAAAGTTTTGCCAGAATTTAAAAAAAATTATCAAAATTACTAAGGACAAATACATAGTAATGAATGTTGAAGTCTTAACCCTAGGAATGCACATGTTTCTATGTAAACAAGTTTTATAAATTTTTTTTAATAATAATAGTCTATAATAACAATTGTTTCATTAAAAGGCCCTTAAGGGGTCATAAGAGTCTTAAAAATGTGCAAAGAAGGTACTACAAAGTATAGTTTGATTTTTCAAGTAATTTTTTAACTACTCAATGTATAAGCATAATTTTTTTATATGTAATTCTATAAGATTTATTTAATATAAAACAAATTTTAAAATTTATGAAACTTTAGCCAAAACTAAAATAAATTATATTAAACATAAAGCTATTTGAACACATTGATATTAGGCTTGCGCGGCAAATTGTGAGGTCAAAATTGAATACATGACCAAGAAAATGACTTTATATTGTACAAATATGTTCAAACAATGAATTATACCTAAATTCTCAGATCAATTTTAATTAGAAATTATTTTAAGAACTTTTTTCTAAAAAAATCAATAAAAATTTTAAAATTTTGATTAAAATTTTTTTTTAAATAATTTCTAATTAAAATTGAGCTGAGAATTTAGGTATAATTCATTGTTTGTACATATTTGTACAATATAAAATCATTTTCTTGGTCATTTTTTCAAATTTGACCTCAAACTTTGCCGCGCAAGCCTAATCCCAATGTGTTAAAATAGCTTTATGTTTGTTATTATTTATTTTAGTTTTGGCTTAAGTTTCATAAATTTTGAAATTTGTTTTATATTAAATAAATCTTCTAGAATTACACATAAAAAATATTACTTATATATTGAGTAGTTAAAAAATTCCATGAAAGATCAAACTCAGACTGAAAGATCAAAAGATTTGCACATTTTTAAGACTCCTATTACCCCTTAAATCGGGGGTATTTGATGATTTCTTGCAAAATAATTGCAAAAGCTTTCAGCACTACGTTTTATGAATTTTCGTACACAATTAAACAATGGATGCCTGACGGCAAAGGATGAAAAGTAGTATTAGACTATCTTCTATCAAATCAATTTAGTTAATGAAATTTAAAATAAATTGTTAATTAACAAAAAAGTAAGTAAAAGTATCTATTTAAATGGATTTCAAGTCTTTGGAGGTTAAAATATGTATGTTCTGATTTTAATATACTCTTAAAACCAGCCCAAAAATACCTATATTTCCTTACTTCCATTATATTCTGTTACGAATCATAGGATATAAAATGAAATGTAATAATGTGATGCAAAAATCTAACACATAGTTCTTACAAAAATAATTAAAATATGGCGTTGAAATATATTCATTTGAGTAACCATATTTACAAATTTATTCTTTGACATTATTATCCTTACAAAATAATTCTTTGAAATTACAATCCTTACAAAATTATTCTTGGACAATATCACCCTTAAAAAATTGCTGTTCGACATTATAATCCTTACAAATTATTCTTCGACATTTATAATCGTTACAAAACTATTCTTTGACATTATAATCCTTACCAAGTTGTTCTTTGACATTTTAATCCTAACAATTTTATTTTTCGACATTATAATACTTACAAAATTGTTCTTCGACATTATTGTCTTTACAAAATTATTCTTTTACATTAAAATTATTACATACTATTCATCGACATTATAATAACTATAAAATTATTCGTCGAGTATGATGAATTTTGGTTCTTATAGACTTAACAAACTCTACATGTCAGACTATATTTTGATTTTGCTTAAGATGAATTTCTTATTTTTGATATTAAATAAAATTAATTATCATCTGAAATCCTCAATTACTGTCAGACCGAGGCACTTAAAATGGGACATGACTTTGAATCTAAAGATGTGCTTGTACTTACTTGTCTCATCCAAATATTTCAAAAATCAAACAACGCATACACAATAAACTCAAAACTTAATTTTTTCGCAAAAAACAAAATGCAGACATTTTTGTTATTATTTTAAAAAAACGCATTTTTTAATTAATTCTTTATATTTTTTTTCTAGAAAAAATTCCTACGATTTTCGTTGTATCTCTATTCATAGAGAAACACTAGTCCAAATTGCAAAATAATTAATACAATATAATAATATTCATGATTATAGTTCGACGTCATTCATTGTAACTCTATTGCTCAAAATGTTAAAATATAGATCAAACATATATTATTTAGGTTAAAGTTCGAAAAATTGATTTCTGCTCTTTAGAATATCATGGCGCCATCTAGTACTTAACTAGTCAACTGTTTTTCCTATACAAATCTCGATTCGAAACATGTAAAACGGTTTACTTGGCAATAACACCGAATGTGGAGGAAGACAACTTGAGGGTTCACATTTTTTCATAATTCTTTATTATTTTTTTTTAAATAAAAATATGTTTTTCAGTTTTGACCAAGTAAAGAAGAGTCAAATATTACATAATATTACTTGTTATAATATGCCACTCTTTTAGACTCAGATGCTAATATAAGCAAAGGCATTAAACTATGCAATTGAAGAGTACACGGGAATAACCGATTGATTTTTCAGAGACGTTTCCTTGCAGGCCACTTTGGCGATGATAGCGAGTGATCGCCTAAACTTGTGTAAGGAAATCAGTTCCTACCATAGAGATCACAGTTGAAGTAATTGAGTGGCAGATCACGTGACCTCCAATGCTAACGACGGGACGCTCAAGGAGCTCTCAGAAGAGCCCCAATGAAGTCAGGTCACGTGATAAGCCACTGTAGTATTTTAACTACTGCCTCTGTGGTTCCTAACTACCAAATTCAGGCGATTGGCGATCCCGACGCTTGGACCAAGTGAAGAAAAAAGAGAGAAACTGGTTTTATGTCGCCAAGCAGACAATTGCGGGCGTCCGCCTAATGAATCAATCGCTTCTTCCCGTGTACTCTTCAATTATCTTAATTATATGTTGTCATGTTTTTTTCTACTTTTAATTATTTTACTTACGCTATTTTTAATGGTAAAACTTAATTTGGTTTGCTTAAGAGAAAGTGGTAGTACCAAAGTTATGCATAATTTCTTCAATGCTTAGCTGAGAATGTATGGGTATTTTAATTTTCT
This sequence comes from Hylyphantes graminicola, assembly GCA_023701765.1. Taxonomy (NCBI): domain Eukaryota; kingdom Metazoa; phylum Arthropoda; class Arachnida; order Araneae; family Linyphiidae; genus Hylyphantes; species Hylyphantes graminicola. Next base: position 60,859,348 of record CM043113.1, read on the forward strand.
GTGTATTAATTTCTCAATGATTAAAAAAGACTAGTTACATTTTATTTAACAAAATATTCCTGCAATATCTGCAAAATATCTCTTGCTGTTTAATATTTATGCATTAATTCAGCATTAATGTGCAAATCAATCTAGCAGTACTTTTTAAGGCACGTTCCAGCATATTGAAATGTAACAACTCAACTGCCTACATCATACCGTGAATATAAAAAAATAAAGGATCTAACACCCACTAAATAAGCTAAAGTTAATGCAAATATTAAGTATCTCTCTTCCCCAATTCCAAAAACCACTTATCTTCTACACAAAACAAAAAGCACAATAAACACATATGCATAGTGCCAACTCACCCATCCCAAACTAAGCCCTTTGTTATTCTTTTTTGCAAAAAAAAATGAAACAATAATTCTTTTTCTTTTTGAAAAAAAAAATTCTATCTTCTGTGATATACGACATCATCACCCCCTGTAAACACCCTTTTCCTAAATGAATAGAAATATTTATTCGTACATCATCTCCGGAAGTTGAAAAGTGGACTCTTTCACGCCGTACAAAGCGAGTACTTGACCTTCCCACACCCCTCGAAATGCATGATTCATGAGAATTCACCCCTTCGTTTATGTTACATTCTTCTTAATTTGGTTCGCGTTTTTCCGAATGAAACCAGACAAAATTACGCTGATTAAGGGTGTTTGGGTCAAAAATGTCGATTTTTTGTTTAACTTTTTTTTATTTTACGTTTCTTTAGCTTTAATTTAAGACCTATATATTATAGATTTCTGTTTAGTGTTATTCTTTTTATAAGCATTTTTGGAAAACTCTGAAAATCAGTTCTTACTGAACCTTCATTTCTCTTGCGTTTCCTGAAAATTCAACAGTTAAGAACATTTTTCGCAAAAACTATAAAACATTTCAACATATTTTGTTTTATTATTACATCCTCATTAATACCTCTTTGATTTAAACAGAAAGTTTTAAAGATCTTTGCCTAGAAAAATTTATATACGTAACTTTAAATCTGATTTTGATAGTGTTTTTAATCTATATCTTTAAAAAATCAATTAAAAAGCATTTTTATACTATGCAATACCATCATTTTAAAAGAAAGAGCTATTATGCATGGAACAAAATATAAAAAATTCCTTATAATATATCCTCTAGTTCCTGAGAAAATGTTCCTTAAGTTAGTAAAATTAACAAGGGAGAGATAGAACCATCCCATTCCCCTTTAAGCCAAGTGTAATGGAATTTACTATGCAAAAATGAGCTTTTATCTAAACTCATTCAAGACGATAACTTTGTGAATAAAATTAACACCTTGATTCCCCCCCCCCCCCAAAAAAAAAAAACACGTTTATTTTATGTTTTAAAAATTCGTTCTTCTTGAAACTTAATTTTTTACACTTGGATTATTCAGGACGATGGTCTTCATGTGCGTTATATTTTGCTTACTTACATAATCTAAAGCAAAAAAAATTACTTTCACTTGGTAAATTTTCTTGCCAACCATTGTTAAAGAATTAAATTTATTTTAAAAAAATCGACCATAATATTGAATAATTTTGGTAGGACAAATTAAGTTACACTTAAAACGAGTTATAAAAACCTTAACGTTAAAGTTTTTGTTTTTTAGAACGGTGTATATTAAGATTATTCATAAAATATGGGTCGTTAATGGGTCAAAATACAGAAATTTATGATACTTTGACACAAAAAAAATTACTAATTTACACAGAAGTATGTTTTTATGTAGGGTAGAGAAGGGGAATGGCGCCACCTTAAGGGAAATTGAATTTTCATTCAGAATTGTGTTGCAATTAATGTAAATTGTAATGGGCATGTCATACTAAAGTTCATGACTTATCTTCTGGTGATTTTTTAAAATTTAAATCTTTAATAGAAACTGAATAAAATTGTTTTTTCTAAAAGATTGCACAGTGGCGGGATTACCCCGGTACCTGGGGTAATTCCGCCACACCACTGTGGTTATGCCGCCACATTAATAAACAAAGTAAATAATCTATAAATAATGAAAAATTACATAATAATAAAGCAATACACATAGAGCTAAAATAGGTTTAATCAACTTTGGAATGGTAAATTGTACAGGCTCTTTTATTGACTTTCCATTTGCAACTAACTTTGCAGTTTTTTTTTTTTTTTTTAAGTTTCGTTGGTCTATTTGGCCAATTCAGTTATTCTTTTTCAGATACGTGGCATCTGGAATGGAAACGTAACCAAATATTTCTGGTTTATGTATAAGAGGGATTCAATCAATGAGTTTGCCTCTTTTATCGCCCTTCATTGGTACACTGAACCCACGTGACATGTAAGAATCAAGAAGAAAGAAGAACTAGGGGAGAGAAGGGGAATGGCGCCACCTTAAGGAAAACTGAAATTTCATGCAGAATTGTGTTGCAATTAATGTAAATTGTAATGAGCATAGCATACTACAGTTCATAACCTAGCTTGAAGTGATTTTTTAAAATTTAAATCTTTAATAGAAACTGAATAAAATTGTATTTTTCTAAAGCTCGCACAGTGGCGGGATTACCCCGGTACCTGGGGTAATGCCGCCACACCGCTGGGTTATGCCGCCACATCAATAAAAAAAGCAAATAATCTATAAATAAATTAAAATTTCACAATAAAGCAATACATATAGAACTAAAATAGGTTTAATTAACTTTGGAATGGTAAATTGTACAGGGTACAGCTCTTTTATTAACTTTTTATGTGCAACTAACTATGTATGTTTTATTTTTAAGTTTCGTTGGTCTACACTCTTAAAACAAGAGAGTGGATTTGAACTCAGTCTGAGTTAATTTCACGCCTCCAGAGTGGAAAATGCACTTACCCGGAAGGAGTGGAATTTTTGTGTGCTAAACCGCCGACAGGATCACTCCAAACGAGTGATTTTAACTCAGCCTGAGGTAATATTCAATCCTTTCCAGTGTCGAAAATGCACTTCTCCAACTGGAGTGGATTTCACTCTTTTGTTTTAAGAGTGTATTTTACCAGTTCAGTTATTCTTTTTCGGATACGTGGCATCTCTAACGAAAACTAATATTTTGTAGGGCCAATATATGAAATTTCTATTTTACGGATTACGCCGCAATCCTTTTGCATGTGGCGGCATAACCCCAGAGTGATGTGGCGGCATTACCCCAGTGAGACAAAATGGCATAGACGACTTGTTTAAAGAAAGGTAGATAGCCTAGCGTCCAAACTAACAACATGATAAAATAGTCAAATAATTACTCATTTCAATAATATATAACTGATTTATCTAACTTAAGAGAAACAGTTACTTATCTCCTAATTTCAGAAGGCTCAAAATTAGACGAAAATCACTTAAAGCCGTATTTCTTAAATAACTTTACACCAACTCACCGCACGGCCATTAGCGTCTATACTACAAATTACTTTGCTTCCTGCTACAGGTCAGCGCTAACAGCCCCCCTTCTACACACACCGATGGCGAGATACAAGGGTGGCGGCATTGCCCGAGGTCTCGGGATTCTCCTGCCCTCCCCTAATCAGCAATAATGTTTACAATATCCTATTGAAATCAATTTAATGTAATTCACGTATTATTTGTATGTTTGTAATGAAGTGGGAATTAAAGCTTAGCTATTACAAATTTGTAGGTGTAGAGAAAAATTTGATATGTACTTTTGATTACTTCTTTTCATTATGATACAAAATCCATATGTATAAAATGGAAAGCAAATTTGAGTATTATTGGTAAGATATTAACTGTACTTACCTTTTGTACAATTATAACCATTATCTTTTAATACTTTTATCTTCTAACACAGACAATTTAGTACACATTAATATAAAATCACATTGTATTTTACAAACGTAGATGTTAAATCAGTATGATATCTTCTGATGCATCATTTCAGAAGATACTTTGCACGTTATCTGAATTTTGATTGCTACAATAATTTCCTATAATAATTTGAATTTGCCTTTTAATGGAAAAAAAATGAGCTCAAAAGTTCCATTTACAAGAATAAAATTACTTTTCCTTTGTAATTCGGAGAGTTTTTCTTCGTAAAAGCAAAATTTTTATATCGAATTATTGATGCAAGGGTTTTGGTTCTTTTCAGATTAAATGGATCTATTTACGAATCGCTGGAGCAAACGCGGTGAATCTCTCAGGGCGCCTTACACAAAGAAAATTTGCCTTTTTTTTAGTTGAAGCTTCTTTTTTGTATAATATGTATTCTACAAGTTGATTATGTTTTATTATAGTTGACATGAATGTGTTTTGAATGCATTTTTTAACGAATTTTTTATTTTTCATATTTGAAAAGGCAGTCCTCTTAATATGACAGAATTTTGGCAGGCTTTTGAAAAAAAAAAAGTTTTAACCATTATTAATAAAAAGGATTTTTTTTTCAGTTATAACTCAATTGAGTTTCTTTTCCGTTGGTACCATATACTGTAATATATTTCTTACATCAGAACTAAAAAGAGTGTTGTGTTCCATCTGATACGTGATACGTACTCAAACGTGCATTTAAGTTTCAGTTAAACGTTTGCGGATGCCTAAAAGTTCTATGCGGAAACTTAACCCAGAAAAGATATTCATTTATCTCAATTTTTAAACACTATAAAGTACCGTAGACGAAACGCATTAACTGGTAACCAACTCAACTGTGACGTCAGGATTTTGTATCAACACATTTAATGACCTCATCTGTCCCAGTTTACTGACGGCAGTGCTTGAGTGGGGAACAGTAAATTGGGGCTATCGGTTAAGCACTCGCCTAGCATGAGAAAGGTCCCAGGTTCGGGTCCGGGCATCGCCAAAATAGCTTCCGACCTATAAACGGTCCGTGCGACCAAAAATGTTCGATGAATAATACCCCGTGTAAGGGAGTGCACGTTAAATATCTTTCAAAGTCCTAACGCTGCGTACGATGTCGCCCTTAATTTTTGCGTTAGGTGCCTATTCAGGTGTCAGCTCAACACTTGACTGTGGTTCTAAAATACAACGTCCGTAGCCCATAGCCCTACCGTACTGCTAGTGCGACGATAATTCCAAAATCCTAATATAACCAACAGTAAATCGGTCACCCTCCCAGCTAGGATAATAATAAAGGAAAGAGTCTGTCTGTTCGTCTGTGGATCGTGAAAGACTTGCTTAGACTGTTCGAAAAAATTCAAAATTTTTAATACAGATTCCTTGTTCCCAATATTAGGAAATATATTTTTTGCTGCAACAAACTTTCAATGAAATTAACGTGTTCCCATCAAAGTGGGACCAAACTGCTAGTATGTACTATAAAATAGGCAAATATAAAAATTGTCTCAGAACTTTGCTCGGACAATTTAAAAATTAAGAATGGAAACTAAAGAACATTTGAAGCACTTACTATTCATGTTGGGTGTTTGGTAGACATATATTTTCAGGCTTGTGTGCTTGGTCGCAAGGACCCGCTTATAAACCATCGTCAAAAAGGACAACAAAAGACACACACAAACACATATGACAGATGTTGCCATCTGTCGCCACCTCCGCAATTTAGACATGTCCCTGAAGGGGAGGGAACTTTTCTGCTGGGACCTGTAACCATGGGAAGCTACGCAATGACCGCCCACAGGACTTTCGGACCCAACAGATTTTACGAGCACGTACTCCGCATATACTCGACAAACACAAACATCCATGCCTGAACGGGACATGAACCCGGACCCAGCAGCTCCAGAGGCCAATGCCTTAACCACTACGACGCCGGATCGGCTTACTATTCATGGAAAATATTCTCTATTATAATTAATTTTCGAGAATCCGATATAACTCCGGTCCCAATTAGACCTGATAATCGAGGTTCTTCTGTATTTTAGTTTTCCCCGTCAAAAACGTCTTCGAGGGAGACGAAGATCGACGTGAATTGACATAGAGCCCGAAAAAGGACGTTAAACCCAAATGCAGGACAACATTATTTTTTAATTTGTATTTAATGAAATAATTTCCTTAAATATTTAACTTAATTAATACGTGGTTTATGTGCTTAAAACGTGTCGTCAAAAAATTATTCTAGACACTAGCATCGGTGTAATTTTTTTGGCTCTAACGTTACAACTTGTGAGTCCCTGCTTCTTACTTGAATGTTTACTCATTGGAATTTTTAAAATTCCATTTTCTTTTAAATAAAAAACTAGAGTCATAATAAAAAAATTAAAAAGCACTACGCACTACCTTCCAATAAAGTTGAATAACGTTCTACTAGGAAAAATACCAAATAGTTTTATAGATATAAACATTGAAATGGTATTCCTTGAAAATTGCTTCTCATGACGACATATATTTGAGCGTCAGTAAAATATTTTAAATATTTATTCCGATAAAATAAATCTAATAGCTTAAATTCTAGATCCTATAGAGCACATAGCTTCACCGAAAAAACTGGCCAATAAGTCATAAATCCCTCTCTATAAAACTGCTTCGTTTTCTGTCATTTTGACATTAATTATTTGAATGTTCATTTATTGGTATTTTAAAAATTGCATGAATTTTTCATGATTTTAAATAATAAAAAAAGACTAAAATACTAAGTATAAGCTTTATTTATAAAATGCGTTAATGGTTCAGTTCCACTAGAAAAAAAGCAAATTGTTTTATCTATATAAATATTGAAATGTATTCCGTAGAAATTTTTCCTCACGGCGACATAGATTTGAACATCAGTGAAATATTCAAAATATTTATTCCGATAAAATGGCTCTGATTGTTTAACTTCTGCTTAATTAATATTGTAATTAAAAAAGTAAGATTGTGTGGATAACATAAATGTTTAACTTGCATTAAGCAGAAAAAAAAATGTTCTCTTGCTAGAATAATCAAAATCATCTTACGCGATCAAATGACAATATGTCCCATTAAGTAAACAATCCCTTGATACAATTTTAATTAACTTTATTTAATTACAGAAATATTTCAATCGCATTAATAAAGTGTTTTGATGAGTTTTATGAAGCGGTATTTTAGTTTCTTTCTAAAACGTCGCTTGTTATTAGAATGTCAAGTTCGAACAATAATGTCAGATTAATTTTAAAAATGAGTTTGGTAATTATGTTGCATTTGTAAATTATTTTACTTTTGTCTTTGATAAGTTTAATTAGAAATATGAGATTGAAGTGTTTAATTTTTAGAACATTCATCATATGAAATATTTTGTGGAAATATTTGCGTTAAAGCTTTGAGAGCAATTTTTTGACAAAGGAACTTACTTGGTTACAAAGGTTACTTGGTAATAATTCTATTATATAAAACGAAAAAAGTTTTCAGTTCTTCTTACTATACATTTCATTTAACGAAGTAAGAAAGTAGCATTAATTGTAACAATTCATTTCTCAACATTCAATAACAAATAACAATTCTTCTTCCTACTAGATATGATAATGAGTTTTTAAAACTTGCTTCTAAGATAGAGATCTTTTGAATAATATTGAGCTCTAATATCTGCTACCTTTTCCTCTAAAAGAATTCAACGTAATGTTGATGATTTTTTAATTATTTAAACAATCAGTGTATTTTGGATTAATGAAGGAACATCTTAGACAAATTTTATTTTGTTTGTATGTATGTAAATATTTTGAACTTTATATTTCTCAAATTACACACATTTTTTTTTACTTCATATGATCCATTGTCCCCTTATCTAAACAAAAATGCTTCGATTGTGGGCACACTAAATGTAATATGCCATCCCTCAGAATAGCATATAGTATGTTTTGTTTTTTTATAAATATGTACCCCAAGAACTTTGAAATATATGCGTAAGTAATTTATATAGTAGGCTACCTAATGATATATAGTACTCTTCTAACAATCATTTGAAAAAAACTAAAAATACAAAAAGGGATTCAATGTACCTCTCTTACCCTGCTAACGAGTAAAATTGATGCTTCTGCAATACTTAAAAAATAAGAGAAACGTAACCATAAATCTTATAGTACAATGAAGAGCATATCCCCAAACGAAAAAGAATGTAATCATAAAAAAGAAACTTTTCTCTTGACCAATGTTCTAAATTGCGAGGCGCAGACAATTATGGCTAATTACGGCCAACACATTCAATTACGCCTCGTAATTTAGAACCCTGGTCAAGAGACGAGTTTGTTTTTTTATGATTCCATTCTTAACCCCCCTTCTTGATTAGTAAGTGTCTCAAAGTTTTTTGCACTTCGATTATTCATTCAAGCTACAGACCACTCCGAATAGCGAGCGTTATTTTATAACCACCCTGTATTCTTGTAGGATCAGCTGGTTTCATTCTGAGGACGTGTCCAATCCATCTCCACAGTCGCTTTTTGAGTTCATTTCTAATAGGACAGCATTTTAATTTTTCGTGCTAGCTAATGTTCGGAGTTATTTGCTATCAATAAATTTTCAGAATTTTCCTGAAGCATTTTGTTTGAAATGCATCGATTTCGTCGTCCTGTGATTTAACTATTTCAAACTTTCAAAGCCATAGAAAAGTTTATATTTTACTTTCTTTGTAGAGTTATAAAAACATAGTTTGGTTTATTTATAATTGAGATTTTATTATATTTCATCATATTGCCTTCTTCGGTGGTGACTGCTGAACCCATATATTAAAATAACTTGTCTCTTCTACATATTTTCCATTAACGTAACTTAGATTTGAGTTACCGCATTTCACTTTAGAAACTATTATTTTTTTTTTCACATTTACAAAAAGGCCAAATTTTTTGGCAATTGTTTCGAGGCTTTTTTCTTTTCATATCCTCTAATTTAGAAGATATCAACACAATTTCGTCAGCGTAGTCAAGGTCTTCCAGTATCCCCTGATTCTAAGTTTTCGGTGCTTCAGCATTGCTTTCATAATCCAGTTTATAATAAGGGTAAAAAGGGTTTCTCATAATACGCTTTCTTGTCTAACACCTTTTCGAATGTTAATATCCTTTTTTCTTCCTTCATACAGACACCGAATGAGACAATTCTTAAAAATGAAAAGCAATGATCAGTTACAAACAATGAATTCATACAATAAAATTATTGTAGCTAATCTTGGAAAACGTAACTTGGTTATTCAGATTCAATAAATAACTTATTTCTCTAGTATCTATAGGATATTAATGTTTCTGCTTAAAAAAAGCGTAGTTTTCTTCTAAATAAAACAGATATTTAAATCTTTGAATGCCTTGCATTTCATTTAGTTATGAAGAAAATTAAAATAACTTATAAAAAAGCATATGCGATGTTAAAGTCCTTTATTAAGAACACAAAGACCCATAAAACTTAAAATATTTGTCACTATTAGGTTACGCCTATTATTTTTTTCCTATCTATACATATCTATATTAATACAATTTTTCCATGCTTGTTTATTTGTTTGTTTATGAATGTTATATCCAATTGAATCATAGATATTCTATAATTATAATGTTTTTATTTGTTATCAATGTAAGTGAGTGTTGGAAAAGATTATTAGCTAGTTATAAAATGTTATCCGTTAATATCATAAATTTACCCTATAGTTACGTCCTAAAATAATTAAAAACATAAGTTTCATTATTTACCTATAATTTTATTTTAAACACAATGGTAAACAGTTAAACCATGGTAGATCGAAGCAGCGTTCCAGGTTAAATACATGCATTGTTTAAACCTCTTTTTAAATTATTCTAAATGAACCTTTGTTACAGAAATATGTTGTAACAATGAAAATGAGCAAAAATTTCTCATTCTAACGGAAGATCTCACGCACGAAGCTGCTTTTTTAGGTTAGTCTTCAAAAGTAAATTAATTTGTCGCCAAATTCCTTAGCCGAAGAACAGATTGAGCATATCTAGTATCTTTATACACATAGGTATGTTGTTCAGTTTTACTTAAAGCAACATTTAATTTTTAAAATGTAAAAATGATTTATTAAATGACAAATGTCAGAGATTCTAAATTGTATTTGTCCTTTATCATCTCATTTAATATATTTAATTATTATATTTTGTTGTCTTATAACTATTTTCCTTGAAAGAAATCTTCATTTAAATACTCATTCAATAAATTCATAGAATTATTTAATTTCAAAAATAATATGAAATCTGTTACATTAAAAGATATAATTTCTTTTTGTAATATCTTATACTCTAATACGAGGAATTCTTGCCAAGTCGAAAATCGCCCCAGAATTAATAAACTCCGGCAAATTTGGGGGGTCTGGGGTTTTTGGCCACGACGAATCGATTGGGGCCGGTTTTGAAGCGCTACGGTCAAGTAGTTCGGAGTTACAGATAGGATATTTTCAAACTTTATTAGTTCGCCATAAAGGCTACTTTCCTTATGCCATCTGCTAAAAAATTAAATAAAACTTTCAACGAAATTAAATAAAATTGAAAATGTTTATTTAATTGTGTTGCCATTACCCTTCAGAAACAACGCTCATTATTTGAAAATCATTGATGTTTCAAGTTGACGTATTTCGTCCGTTCTTCATTCCAGGATTTATTGTGGGTTTAGTTGATGATTTCTTCATTGATGGTTCTGTTGATTGCAAATATGCATATTTAAGCTATAAATGTTGAGTTAAGATTTTAATTTTTCAAATTTAAATAAATTCAACCTTGCTTTAAACTTTATTGAGTTTTACAGAAATGGCAACATTAATATTTTTTTAGTTCTAATCAGCAGACGAATTTTGTTCTTATTCTAAATCTAAACAGTGAAAATTTCGTTATTCTTTTTTTGTGGTCGCTGTCGCTACTTCAATAAAAAATTTCTATATCTGGCGATTTTTGGCGATCTTGAAAATTTAGCGTATGGTTGCTATACCTATCGAGTTGAATGAAGTATGAAATGAAATGTTTACCACATTTCGACATTTTCGTTGCTTTTCAATGAAACGCCTATCTAATAATCAAAACTGCTCATTATATCATAGCTGTTCGTTTTTAAGAAACTAAACAAAGTTAGCGAAATGAAGCGCTACGGTTGAGCAGTTCGGAGTTACAGATAGGATAATTTCAAACTTTATTAGTTCGCCATAATTGCTAATAATTTTCTTTGTCTATTGCCTAATAGGTTTCAAGCGGTAACGTGCTGCCATCTATAGCCAATATGGCGACTTTGTTTACAATAGTTTACAATGGTGCACTTTAACCGGTTATCTTTTAACCAATAGTTTCACAAATTTTCTTATGGCATGTATTGTTCCTATAAATCACACTCCAAAATTTAAATCTTCGAGTTAGCTTCGATACCTGTTTTCTCCGAGCAGAGCTCGGTCACCCGCTGGTTGTGTTAAAACTGAAAGACTTCATTGATGTACTTGTAAGTAATTGTGCTGTTATGATTTCAAGTACCTGAAATTAACACTTCAACATCACACTACAAAATATATTTAACACTTGACGTTATTATCTAATCAAAACTTAGCTTCGATTTTTTTTAATTGATGTCAAAAAGCTTTTAAATTTCGTTTATGTGCAGAATTTGTAGCAATTTTTTTTATATAAATAAATATTTTGAACTTATTTCCAAACAAATAGAATAGGAAATAGTAACTCATGATGTTACTTTATATACTTTTTATTTATAAATTTTGAAATAAATTCTCTAAGCACTGTTACTAGTTCAGAAGTTAAGTAAGGTAGGTATTGAGAAGTTCATACCGTTTGGGACTGACTCTAAGTTGAGCCAGGAGGCCTGTCCGCAAAAGGCGAGCCGCAGTGGGGGACAGGGGGATGTTCATCACGAGGGAACCTGAGTCTCAGTTGAGCTAGGTGGCCTGGAGGACTAGGTGGCCTGAGCTATTGGAGGACAGGGGGAGGTTTATCCCGAGGGGGCCTGTCCGCAAAAGGCGCGCCGCAGTGGGGGACGGGAGGTGGTTTGTCCCGAGGGGGCATGATTCTCAGTTGAGCTAGGTGGCCTGTCCGCAAAAGGCGCGCCGCAGTGGGGGACAGGGGGATGTTCATCACGAGGGAACCTGAGTCTCAGTTGAGCTAGGTGGCCTGGAGGACTAGGTGGCCTGAGCTATTGGAGGACAGGGGGAGGTTTATCCCGAGGGGGCCTGTCCGCAAATGGCGCGCCGCAGTGGGGGACGGGAGGTGGTTTGTCCCGAGGGGGCATGATTCTCAGTTGAGCTAGGTGGCCTGTCCGCAAAAGGCGCGCCGCAGTGGGGGACGGGGGGAGGTTTGTCCCAAGGGGGCATGATTCTCAGTTGAGCTAGGTGGCCTGTCCGCAAAAGGCGCGCCGCAGTGGGGCACAGGGGAATGTTCATCACGAGGGAACCTGAGTCTCAGTTGAGCTAGGTGGCCTGGAGGACTAGGTGGCCTGAGCAATTGGAGGACAGGGGGAGGTTTATCCCGAGGGGGCCTGTCCGCAAAAGGTGCGCCGCAGTGGGGGACGGGAGGTGGTTTGTCCCGAGGGGGCATGATTCTCAGTTGAGCCAGGTGGCCTGTCCACAAAAGGCGCGCCGCAGTGGGGGACAGGGGGATGTTCATCTCGAGGGAACCTGAGTCTCAGTTGAGCTAGGTGGCCTGGAGGACTAGGTGGCCTGAGCTATTGGAGGACAGGGGGAGGTTTATCCCGAGGGGGCCTGTCCGCAAAAGGCGCGCCGCAGTGGGGGACGGGAGGTGGTTTGTCCCGAGGGGGCATGATTCTCAGTTGAGCTAGGTGGCCTGTCCGCAAAAGGCGCGCCGCAGTGGGGCACAGGGGGATGTTCATCACGAGAGAACCTGAGTCTCAGTTGAGCTAGGTGGCCAATCCGCAAAAAACGCGCCGCAGTGGGGCACAGGGGGATGTTCATCCCGAGGGGGCCTGAGTCTCAGTTGAGCCAGGTGGCCTGTCCGCAAAAGGCGCGCCGCAGTGGGGGACAGGGGGAAGTTCATCCCGAGGGGGCCTGAGTCTCAGTAGAGCCAGGTGGCCTGTCAGTAGTTTACCGGAGTCTGAAAACGAAGCACCTGTTTTAACATTGTAAGTATAGGGAAAAAGCAGTCTGCAGGCGAAGCACCTGAACTAGGCAAATGAAGCAGGTGTTTTAGCATGGGAAGTATACCGAAAAGCAGTGTGCAGGTGAGACACTTGAATTCGAGTGGAATTTCAAACTTTATTAGTTCGCCATAATTGCTAATAATTTTCTTTGTCTATTGCCTAATAGGTTTCAAGCGGTAACGTGCTGCCATCTATAGCCAATATGGCGACTTTGTTTACAATAGTTTACAATGGTGCACTTTAACCGGTTATCTTTTAACCAATAGTTTCACAAATTTTCTTATGGCATGTATTGTTCCTATAAATCACACTCCAAAATTTAAATCTTCGAGTTAGCTTCGATACCTGTTTTCTCCGAGCAGAGCTCGGTCACCCGCTGGTTGTGTTAAAACTGAAAGACTTCATTGATGTACTTGTAAGTAATTGTGCTGTTATGATTTCAAGTACCTGAAATTAACACTTCAACATCACACTACAAAATATATTTAACACTTGACGTTATTATCTAATCAAAACTTAGCTTCGATTTTTTTTAATTGATGTCAAAAAGCTTTTAAATTTCGTTTATGTGCAGAATTTGTAGCAATTTTTTTTATATAAATAAATATTTTGAACTTATTTCCAAACAAATAGAATAGGAAATAGTAACTCATGATGTTACTTTATATACTTTTTATTTATAAATTTTGAAATAAATTCTCTAAGCACTGTTACTAGTTCAGAAGTTAAGTAAGGTAGGTATTGAGAAGTTCATACCGTTTGGGACTGACTCTAAGTTGAGCCAGGAGGGGGCCTGTCCGCAAATGGCGCGCCGCAGTGGGGGACGGGAGGTGGTTTGTCCCGAGGGGGCATGATTCTCAGTTGAGCTAGGTGGCCTGTCCGCAAAAGGCGCGCCGCAGTGGGGGACGGGGGGAGGTTTGTCCCAAGGGGGCATGATTCTCAGTTGAGCTAGGTGGCCTGTCCGCAAAAGGCGCGCCGCAGTGGGGCACAGGGGAATGTTCATCACGAGGGAACCTGAGTCTCAGTTGAGCTAGGTGGCCTGGAGGACTAGGTGGCCTGAGCAATTGGAGGACAGGGGGAGGTTTATCCCGAGGGGGCCTGTCCGCAAAAGGTGCGCCGCAGTGGGGGACGGGAGGTGGTTTGTCCCGAGGGGGCATGATTCTCAGTTGAGCCAGGTGGCCTGTCCACAAAAGGCGCGCCGCAGTGGGGGACAGGGGGATGTTCATCTCGAGGGAACCTGAGTCTCAGTTGAGCTAGGTGGCCTGGAGGACTAGGTGGCCTGAGCTATTGGAGGACAGGGGGAGGTTTATCCCGAGGGGGCCTGTCCGCAAAAGGCGCGCCGCAGTGGGGGACGGGAGGTGGTTTGTCCCGAGGGGGCATGATTCTCAGTTGAGCTAGGTGGCCTGTCCGCAAAAGGCGCGCCGCAGTGGGGCACAGGGGGATGTTCATCACGAGAGAACCTGAGTCTCAGTTGAGCTAGGTGGCCAATCCGCAAAAAACGCGCCGCAGTGGGGCACAGGGGGATGTTCATCCCGAGGGGGCCTGAGTCTCAGTTGAGCCAGGTGGCCTGTCCGCAAAAGGCGCGCCGCAGTGGGGGACAGGGGGAAGTTCATCCCGAGGGGGCCTGAGTCTCAGTAGAGCCAGGTGGCCTGTCAGTAGTTTACCGGAGTCTGAAAACGAAGCACCTGTTTTAACATTGTAAGTATAGGGAAAAAGCAGTCTGCAGGCGAAGCACCTGAACTAGGCAAATGAAGCAGGTGTTTTAGCATGGGAAGTATACCGAAAAGCAGTGTGCAGGTGAGACACTTGAATTCGTAAGGAAGAGAGTGAAGCGGGTGTTTTAGCATTGGAGGTATACCGAAAAAGCAGTGTGCAGGCGAGGCACCTGTATTCGTTGTGTGTAGGTTTTTAGTTTTAAATTGAAGTATCGTTGCAATAGAGGGCCACATTCGAATATGAATGAAGGAGGCTGAGCAGATGAAACGATAGCAGGCAGAGTATAGGAGAAAAGGACTCTGGGCCACTAGCTGGAAAATATCGAGTGTACACTCTGAGACATGAAAACATGAAGGATCGTGAAGACCTCTTCGCGAAATCTCTTCCTGACGTGAGGCGTGACCTATCCCCCATTGAGCGTTATTATTATTTTGCCTTACATTTTTATTTACAAGCAAAAAGCAATAAATAGTATTGTGCTATTTGAATCAAAAAGCGTCTTTTAAAAACCGATTGCACTTTTTTTCCAATCTTTATCTTTAAAATGTATATATTTTTTAAAAATTCAACTTTTCTTTGATTATAAATGAAAGTTTTTTACAACTGCTATTATTTTGTTTTACTTGAGATACTTCAGGTCTAATATTTGTTTAAACCATATAATAAGTTTAAGTATGAACTACGGCTTCATAATATCTGAATAATGCGTTTCAAGATCCAAAAATTCCTCGTCCGTCAATAAGTCGAAAACGGGGTGTTTTAAAATCACTGCCCTCATTTCTGTTGTGAATTTACATATCATGTGAAATTCAATCTGCTGCATCTATTGAAGTACGAGCACTTAACGTATGGAAAATGCGTAATTTTCTGCAACCCTATAGGATAACCCTATATACTCTGGTAAAACGATATTATCATATCATGAAAATATTATGCTGGAATGTTATTTTTACAGCGATTCCATGATAACATCAATGTGCTGTAAAACTAGCATTATAGCAGTTTAAAGTAAAAGTTCACACAAATATATGAAGAAATTTTGCAGAATTTTCTTCAATTAACTAACCCAACTTCTATAACACAATAAAATTCTTTCCTAATGAGCTATTTCCACGCGCTGTTTGATACGCTTTTTATGCAACGATTTTTCTCGGTTTGAATATTTTTCTCTCAATTCACATAATATCTTCGCATCCAAAAACCATACGAATATATGTTTTACTACAAGCTACATTTAACCATTCTCTTTTCCATTCACCAAAACTTTATCATCGTAAAATACAAGGTTGGAACACTGGGACCACTGCTTCGAATAGCAATATCGGGCCGGGCTATTGATCATAACTCCTTCGTCCCCGTTCTGGCCCTACTATTTCTTCTGATATGAAATATTTCCCGCTGCATGAAAGAAACTTAATATGGGTCTTCCCAATTGATTTCCAGAAATGTAGCAGCACCGTAGAATGGTACTTAGCGTCTCAGATAAACGAACGAATCTATTACATATTTTTCGAGACGATTTACGATATTTTTCCTTTTTTTGGAAAGTGCATTCTTGAGCGGTATAAAGGGAAGTATTATTCCTAGTGGAAATCAATAAATAACGAAAAGCATCCAATAGAAGTATGTATGTCCGTAGGAATGTAATGCTAAAATTTAATGCGGTATTAGTTCTATAAACCAGGTGTTTCATGCGTGTACTTGTAGTTGGGATAGGGCGTAGTAGTAGGTACATATATATTTCGGCTTGTGTGCTTGATAAGGGACCCACTTAACATAAGCCTTCGTCAATTAAGAAAGACACATAAAGAATTTTTACTGTCACAGAGAATGGAAAATACACCCAGGGTGAAAGCGGGAATCGAACCCGCACCCGTTACAGCTCTCAGACTGTTGGCGTAATGGTCCAAACCACTATTCTGTTCGGACCCGTGTACTTGTAATAACTTTAAATTTATAGTGTATATGTGTATATTATGTCAAATTTTATTTTATACCAATATATAGACCTTCCCACTGGTCAGCAAATCATCAATATATTATAACTATCTCATACTTGCTGCAGCCCTTATTATTTTGTGTTTTTATGGGTGATTTTAAAATCAATTCTCTCTCCTACTGGTTCCTGTTCCTTCGAGGAATTCGAGTTCTTCCCTGTAAAATACTTTGAAAATGAATAATGTCTAAAAAAATCATTTCTATTATAGCCATGATACATTGTAGAAATATCAACCAATCCTTTACAATAAGTCGCACAATTAATTCCGGAACTTCCTCAGACATCAAGTCTACAAAAGACAGTTTTAAAAACAGACATGTGTTAGACTATCTCCTATGGTTATTATGGCATATAAACTCACTATATATGGATAAATATCCCACCGTAGTATCCATTATTATTAGTTTTTTAACCACAAACCTAAATCCGTTTATTAAATATAATTTAAATCAAGTTTATGTATTCCCTGATAAAAACTAATAATAAAATCGAGAAAAAAATGTTGATATAATAATATTAAGAACTGGAATTTTTCAGGTCTTCGTGGAAACAGAAATACAGATGAAAGTAAATTCCTTCGCTAGCCCCGAGTGGTGAATCAATGCCCCGTGAGAGCAGAGCACTAATTGAAGTTCCAATGAAGAATTGCCGAAACACAATTTTTTAAATAAATGACTTTCATGCAACTACAACGCAAGCACGACATTACTCAACCAGTTACTAGACTTTTAATGTATTTCAAATGCTTTCTTAAGCATTGTTACCAGGTTGCATCCGTCAAAGAAAAATCTCTCCTACAAGACGCACGCCAGATAAACCCTTAGAGCAGGGGCGCGGATGGCCGAGTGGTTTGGATAGCAGACCATTACGCTAGAAGTTCACGCGCTGTAATGGGTGCGGGTTCGATTAGCACCTTCGCCCTGGGTGTTCTTTCTTTCTCTGTGACAGTAAAAATTCTTTTTTTTGTCTGTCTTACTTGACGAAGGCCTATAAGCGAGTCTTTGATTAAGCACACGAGCTGGAATATATATGAACCTACCTCTAGAGCAACACCGACCCAGGCCAACAGCACAGCGAATGGGCATTAAACCGCTTATCAAACATATATTTAAAATCTCAAACCTTGATTTAATGAATATCGAACCTTCAAATCACTTTGAAATCACCCCGGCCATTCATCAAACACAACGAACGCCAAAACTTCAACAACGCCAAAAATAAAGCGCTGAGACATCCGAAGTGGTTTGATTGTGTTTTCAACGTAAACTTTCCCAAAATTCCCCGTACTCGGGCCACTTTGACAATGACAATGATTAATTGGTAAATTGGAAATAATAGCAAAAGTAAGGCCAGGAAAGCCTTATCTTAAATGTGGAAGGAAGTAATAAGGAAGTAAAAGAAATATTCATATAAGCTTATATACTTGTTGAACTGCAGCAACGTCGTTAGAGACATAGCATTGTTAAGGCAGACATACACGAATGGACTTGGTTTTGCGGGACATAGTTCTTAATTCTTCTTGATTCTTACATGTCACGTGGGTTCAGAGTACCAATGAAGGGCGATAAAAGAGGCAAACTCATTGACTGAATCCCTCTTATACATAAACCCCAAATATTTGGTTACGTTTTCAAAAGGTTAACAAATCAAAACCAAAAACAAAATTTAAGTGTGACAGAGTATGATTATACTACTAAATATATTACCTAAATAAATTCTTCTAACTTTAAATGAACCCAAATGCAAAGTTAATACATTAATTCTTTATTTGTATGAATGATTGAATTTCAGTCTGTATTAGAGCATTAAGTTAATCATTTATCATAGCATTTTAATAAATTATTTATTTAACTTCACTATAAACAGAGATTGAAAACCAGAAAAAAATTGTTTTTTTCTAATTCTGAAAAATTTTAATGAAAGATTGAATGTTTACTCAAATATCTGAAATAATCTAAGTGTAACACCAAAACATAGAAAAATCTCTAGTTTACAAATATTATGCCCCAACGCAATATACATTTATGAAATCTTCTTTTCACTCGTTTGCATTAAAAAAGCAAATAAGTGTAAGAAAAACTTGAAATTTACAGCGATAATAAAAATAGCGCTATCATCAAATGATATAAATTTATAAAGATTTTAGATTCCTAGCTCTGTTTATTTTAAAATCCGTCATCAACTGGAAATATATTTGCTTTGATAGGGGGCAGTTATTGTAAAGCACACGCCTCATTATGTCGTGACTCTTAAAGTCAAGAGATCTCTTAAATGGCTTGTTTCAGATGACGCGATTCCTCCGGTTTTCTATTTCCACCGGGATCCCGGAAGGCCTAGTGGTTTGGGCCATTACGCTAGCTGCCTGCGCGCTGTAACGGGTGTGGGTTCGATTCACGCCTTTGTCCTGGGTTATATTCATTTCTCTGTGACAGTTAAAAATTCTTTCTGTATCTGTCTTACTAGACGGAGGCTTTATAAGCGGGATTCTGATTATAAGCACACAAGCCGGAATATATATGTACCTACCCATACCCTCCTTCCATTCCTACTTTCTACGATTGGTGCTGTGTTGCCACGTGACATTGATTCACTAATTGAGGATTGAGAAACAATATTATTTCCAGTAAAATTACTGCTCCTACAGACGACCTAACCTAAAAATGCACATTTGCAAAATATTACATTCCAACCCTGTGCGTAAAAGTAAAATACTGTTAGGAAGGAGGAGTAGATGGGTCTATCAGTTCAAATGGTTTGAAGCAGGGCTGTCAGGTGTTTTGAGCTGCTGAGCATACTGAGGTATCCCAAGATGCACCTCTTTAGCAGGTTTTTGAGCTACTGCGCCTAACATAGAAGCCGAAACCAGGGAAACTGGCACTGAGGTATCCCAAGATGCACCGCTCTAGTCTGCTTCTTTTGTGCGTTACAGCGCACATACATGGCCCACTCTATTCTCTTTCCTAACTCTTTGAAAAGTAACCACACAGGGTTGTAATGTGTGGTAACTTGTGTGGTGTAATGTGTGGTAAATGTGTGGTACCTTGTGTGGTAAACCACATAGTGGGATATTATTATTTTCTAACAAATTAGTGTTTGCTTTCTTCGTTATGAATGAAATTACCATCCTGCATATAAAAAAGGCAATTAAAACAATTAAGCAAAGAGTTAAACAGAAAAAAAAAAACACCTACAATTAATAAATATCTCTTTTAAAAAGCATTCAAATAAAACCTTCCTACCGAAATAAACGTCGACGACTGGAAACAAATTGTTTAAGACGTTATCTTATTTTCTTATCCATAATCCACGCGACGTTAATAAATGTCAAAACGTCGAATGAGTCTTGAAATTGCGCGACCTTCCATGATTGATGATGGTGTCGTAATTTCATTTTTATCCCTGTTCTTCTATCTCTTTTCTTTAATCTCTTTCATAGGTAAGGTTCATCTGAACCATTTCAAAAAAATTACTTTTTATCACTTAGAGAGGTAATTTCGAAGATAAAAAGTCAATAATTTTTACCTGAAACATTTGTTTCGATTATTTAACTAAGCCAACACACTTTTTGTTCTCATTGATACATGTTTTATTATTACATTTTTCAAACAGCAGTTTCCTTTTAATTATTTTTCTAAAAAAAAAGAAAGATTTCTAAAAAAAAGATATGAAGAATGATTTTCTCTGCTTGGTATGATTTTAAAAGTATTCCTCTAATTAGCTTTTCAAAAAAAAAAACTCTTATTTACCCAGTATAATTTAATAACTCTTTGAAGTTAGTCAAAATTCGAAAAAAGTCATTTACAATTGATTAAATCGTACGCATTTCATTATATTTTCTTCTTTATTACTCATTTTTTTCCTAAAACAAATAGGAATTAATAATCAGAATATTTTGCTCGGTATCTTTTTTTATTTAAATATCTTTTATATCTAATCCTTACCAGTTTACACAGTTCAAATATTGAATGACACAAATCTACACTTTTATTGGGATATCATCATCATCAATAGCTCGACTGTCCTGGGAGGTCCTTGGCTTTCTCAAGGAGATTTTCCCAGTTTCTCCTTCTGCGCGCAACAGCTTTCCAGTCGAAGTTTTATAGAAGCAAAGTCCTTTTGGAGGCAGTCCATCCACCTCAGTCTGGGTCTGCCTCTTTTTCTAGCCCCAATTGGTTTAGCTAAAATAATTTTTTGTTGTTGTTCTGTCATCATTCATTCTTATGTGTCCGGCCCATTCCATGCGTTGAATTTTATGATACTACAGGATGTCCAGCTCTCTGAATTGTCTGTAAAGTTCAGAGTTAAGTTCTCCTTCTCCAAACTCCATTGTCACAAACATGACCAAATATTATTCGGAGAATCTTCCTCTCAAATGTAGCAAGGGTCCTCTCATCAGCTTGTGACAGGGTCCAGGTTTCAGACGCGTAGGTGAGAACTGACCTGATTAAACTTAAATGTAACAGCGATTTTGTATTTCTTTCAATGTTGTCATACTTGAGAAATTTTCTAATGCTATGGAAGCACTTTTTGGCTGCAGTTACTCTCTTTCTGACCTCTGGGGGCAAAGAGTTTCAGAGTTGATTTCAGAGCCAAAATATGTAAACGAGTTCACTTTTTCATATTTGTATTCTCCTATCTCGATGTGTGTGGAGATGTCAGTGTAGTTCTTATGGAAGGACGGTTACGCGTGGCATTACGTGTGGCATGTTAAATACGAGTGGCATTATTCATCTCTTGTGTGACATTTCAATATATTTTTACCTACGAATATTATAATCATAGGCCTACTAACGTAAGTTTTGTAAATCGGCCCGCAAAAAGTTTAGAAATTTACTTTTTGTATTATGGTTAAGAGATGGCAGCACGAACTTAAAATGTCTTGCTATTTATAATTCTGCATAGATTTCTATTAAAAAAAGTCAAATGGGATTGTACGATTTTAGAAGGTATTGATGATGTATGTGTTCATTTCCAAAATGTAATTTTGTTTTAATATTTATTTTGATAATATCTTTAGTTAGAATATAAATAACAATACAAATTTTCACTACAAAGAACGTAGTTTGTGTTTTTACAGAAATTCTTATTCGGGCCATCCTAACTGAACTTAGCTTATCTCAAGTATCTATGCAGGATTTGTGTTTCAAGCGTTGAATAAACCCAATCTTAAAGTAAACAATTAAAACGTTACTCTGCTAAGCAATGTGTAGTCATCGATAAGAACAAAAAAAATATATTGTTTTATCCTGCAATTTTTTTAGGTAATATATTTAGTAGTATAATCATACTCTGTGGGGCTGTTCATAAATGATGTCACACTTTTTCTCCATATTTTTGACCCCCCCCCCCCCTATGTCACAAAGTGTCACACTTCGCCATACCCCCTCCCCCCCATAGTCACAAAGTGTCACGCTAAAAAAAAATGAATTACTAAAAAATTGGCATAGAAAAGAGGTAATGTATGGAAAGCAGGGTTTTAAGGTACTGGCTCAAACCGGCAGTTAAAATAGGGCAACATCCAAACCAAAACAAGAATGAACTTTTTTTCAGTTTCTGTTAAGTAGTAATAGATGTTTGTGATGTCACACTTCTTGTAACCCCCCCCCTCCCCTTTGTCACAAAGTGTCACAGCTAAGTGAACCCCCTACCCCCCCCCCCCCCTTCAAGCGAGACATCATTTATGGATGGCCCCTGTCACATTTTCCTTTTGTTTTCGGTCCTGATTTGTTAACCTTTTGAAAATGAAGCCAAAAATATTCAAACTAAAACACAAATCAAAATTGTTTTTTAAAAAGTGAAAAAAATAGACGTGCAAGAAAAACTGTATCATTGTTGTCCTTTAGAAATGGAAGACTGCATAAATGTTTTATACAAGTTGCGAAAAATGCTACCAAAGAGTAAAACTTCATAAATATTCCTTTATCATAAGTGTCTTGTAAAACGAATAAAGAATGATAGAGTAAATTGAAGTAGTATGTCAGATGAATCGTAAATAAGCTCAAAGAAGTAGTGCATGATAATAAAAAAATAAAAAAACGCTTCGCTGTTCTACATATTGCAACGAAACACCTGTTAATGACAAAAGAAAAAAATATGCTAAAGCAAATGTAAATCTACGACAAAGCACTGTCTTTGTATTTTGCTTTAGAAGAGGGAAACAGGGTGGATTTTGACACATTGTTGAACACAAAAGCCTTTTTTTTTAATTAAAATTGTAAAAATAAGATACAAAAGCACACATTTTAGCCCACTTTTTAATGTTTTTCATTAATTATTATAAGTGAACTATGTTATTATTACTTGTAAAATTTAAAAATTGTCCCGAAGATTTCACGTCAACCTTCTATGTTATAGCTTACTCACAATTTCATTTCCATACAGACCAAATTCAAAACTAATTGACACGAAATATTTTACAGGTTCTCTTAAAAATAAAATTCATTTATTTATGAACTAAATTAGTATAAAAATAATTCGCAATAATATTCTGAATAATTTATTAACCCAAAATAAATAAGTTACAAAATAGGACAATTGGATATCAAACTTTACAAATGCCACTTGAATCTTTAACCGTGCCTTCTAACCAATCCATGTAGGATGCTGTTCTAGTGTAGACACTAGGCACCAGAGGGCGACCGCAACCTAGAAACGTGATAAAGGACGCAACTCCAACAGCAACTGGTCTCCCACTTGTAGGGTCATTATATATAGCTGGTCCACCCGAATCACCCTAAAATAAAATATATTCAAAAGTAATTAATGGTGAAAGTTGAATTCCGAAAATATTACAATTTCTAATTTACCCATTAACGACGAATTTGTAAATACCATGACTTTATGACTTTCTTGGTAGGGGGCAAGATCGCCAAGCACTGCGACTTTAAGTCTATTGTACTAAGCCCCAGAAAAGACACAAGCACAAGAGACACACAAAGAAAGAGACGACACAAACACATAGACAAATAACAATATTTATTGACAGTCACAAACATCCATGCCTGACCGGGATTCAAACCCGACCCCAGCAGCTCCAAAGGCTAGAATCCTAACGAGTGTGCCACCGGGGCGGCTGTAAATACCATAAACACTTTCATTGCCGAAAAAAAAACTTTTTAAAATTTGTTTTTTGTATAACTTAATTTGTCCTGCCGGCGCAATCGTTAGAGTGCTAGCCTTTGGAGCTGCTGGGCTCGGGTAAGGCATGGATGTTTGTGCTTGTCAATAAATGTTGTTATTTGTCAATGTGTTTGTATCGTCCTTCTTTGTGTGTCTCTTGTGACTGTCTTTTCTGGCGAGCTGGGTAATGGGCTATAATGCCTACACTCTTCCCTTCTAGAGGGCGCAATCACTGTCATTTGTCAACTTAATTTGTCCTACGTAAATTGGGCATCATTATGGTCTTTGTCTTATGTTTTGTTTATTTTGATGAACTTAAGAAGAAAACTTATTTTCACGCGACACGTTTTCTTGACAACCTTCGTTAATGGATCAAAAAAGGTCGCGTAGAACAAAGTAGTATTTAAAAAAAAATCTATTCTTCTTTTTAAAGAGGAAAATGTCATGCTACTAACGAAATCAATTTTTACAGTAAAATGTCCAAACCTTCACATATAATGTAAAATATGTACTATATCTACAATTTGTTAAAAATGTTGTGCCAGTTTTACTAAAATAACGGTTCCATAGTTCTGCAACGGATGTGTGATTAAATTTTCACCATATTGACGCAATTTACAAGCAGACCTGTTTAGCATCGGTCGGGAAAATTCCGGTAATCGCGGGAACTTTCTTTTATTCTATTTAAATTTTTCAACAAATAAAAAGCATACATATTTTTTTAAGTACATTAACATTTCCAATAAGGCCTGATATTTTTAATTACATTTTTTTTTCTTTCCATAGAAAGGATTTCTATGAAAAAAAATCGAAAAAATAAAACACAATTTTCAAAGAAACTTACAAAGCATACTCCGGTTGCTCTAAAAGAATTCGCACAAATATGCTTATCCGTTATTGTGATGGCCATAATTGCGAAAAGGAACTGGCAGGCGCCCTTTGGTACGATTTGAAGCTCCGTCGTCATCAATACCTCTGGAGCTTGGGGACTTCCTGTCCAAAATTGAAATAAAATTAATCACTTTTATGAAGTCAAACTAAACTAAACACAATATCCGCATTCAACATCTGCAGTTTTGAATTTGGCGGAGCCTACACTCTAAAAAATGAATGCTCAAAAACGACGAAATTTTCCTCAATTTTGACGATTCGTTTACTGGCAAATGCTCCGAGTTTTCGTTTCCTCAAAGTGAGGAAATTTGAATCGTCATTTTAATGAGGATTTGAATTTCGTCCAATCTAAAGAAATATTTCGTCATTTTTGAGCATGTGAGCACAACAATGAGATTCAGTTTCCTCAAAATCAATATACAGAATCGTCAAAAAACGATCGTAAAAGTGAAGATTCGCGTTTACTCAAAAGTTAAGTGATAGTTTGACGAAACAATCCTCAAAATTATCGAATGAGGCTTGAGGATTCATGAATCTTCAAAAATGAAAGTGTTATTTCTGAGAGTGTATTTCCGCCCGCAGCTTTTGCCTAATACACTCTAAAAATTGAATGCTCAAAAACGACATTTTCCTTAATTTGGACGATCCGTTTACTGGCTGCTGCTCCGAGTTTTCGTTTCCTCAAAGTGAGGAAATTTGAATCGTCATTTTTATGAGGATTTGAATGTCGTCTAATCTAAAGAAATATTTCGTCATTTTTGAGCATGTGAGTACAACAATGAGGTTCAGTTTCCTCAAAATCAAGAAACCGAATCGTCAAATCACGATCGTAAAAGTGAGGATTCGCGTTTACTCAAAAAACGCGTGATAGTTTGACGATGCAATCCTCAAAATTAACGAAATGAGCTTGAGGATTCATGAATCGTCATAAATGAAAGTGTTACTTCTAAGAGTGTACATTCTTATTTGATTAGGCTAATTGTCATTCTACTTTTTATATTATGTCGATTGATGAACTTGTTATTCTGCACAACAAATGTCTAATACGAGCAACAACAAAAAAAAAATCCAATTTAAACTTGCATGCATTTTTCATAGGACAGAAAGCAGGAAAAATAAATTACCTGACATTTGAGACTTATTAAGCAATGTTTTTTAATTGATAGAGGTGGAGGGGAGAGAATAAATTATTTAATAATAGTATTTAGGTAGAACTATCGTTCTTTTTGGCGTAAAGGCTATCATTACTATATTCCTTTGCCATACAATATTGATTCTTTGCAGTCGTTTTACCAGGATTATTTATCTTAACTACAGTGTGAGGCAAATAAAAGTGGCCCCAAAGTGGAGATAAGAATACTATGATGAACAACACAAATAACCAATACTTGCCCTCGTGACCGAGTAATAATTTTGTCGCAAACGGTTCAGTTTTGGGCTAGGCAAATTGTTCCGAGACCAAAAACGGAACGAATATTTTCACATCAGTGGTGGCATCGGACCAGGCGGTAGGCCTTTATCACACGAGAGGTCGTTCTTTCAGCGACGTCCGTACGCCATATCAAAAACTGGTATTTGAGCAGTTTTTGTTGGCTCAGCTTTTTCGAGTTGACCTTCCGGATTCTTTTTTCTGTTCAAACGGCTGCTCCAATCAGACGAAGTTCAGTGGTGAAGTCATGGCCGCTCCTCCTCCATGTCCCTCTTCCAATACCGCGATAATATTGCTTTTATGTTTGTGATGTCACGCATGACGTACCCGTTCTCTTGTTGATGTTTTTGTTGTAACAAAAGTTGTTCGATGAACGACGTTCGTACCGTATAATAAAAGGCATTAACACTGAATCGTCTGCGACAAACTAATTACTCTGTCTCGGGGTCCAGAATTAAGTATTTGTGTTGATCACCACAGTACTCTTCTTCCAGTGAGTCGGAGGAGGAACTAGTGATGTGATGCTGCCTGAAGTGGGTCCAAGGACTTTACTTTGGTTCCTTGAAAATAGTCAAATGGTGACCTTGTTACCCATTTAGAGTACCCATAGTGTGGGCAAGTCGGGTGAAGTTCCCTTACCCATAGTGTTAAGACCCCATTTAAAGCACTTCAGATCAACTCACTCGCATGTTGTTCATTCGCAGGCCCAGTGACTTAGGGGTAGCGCATCGCATTGCCAAGCCACACGACCGGGGATCGAGTCCAAGATTGGGCGTGGTTCACTGATCCTTTCATCCCTTAAGTGGGTAGATAAAATGAGGACCAAACATGCTTGGGAACTAAACACTTGGAGTCCGTGGGGCTGATCAAATAACAGGGACACATGCCTAGCATCCTTCAGCCCTTGGTCCAGTAAGCTGAAATGGGCACGGCAGGGGTCGACCAACGGGCTGTTGCGGTGAGAAGTTCAGTTTAGTTCGCTCACCTGTATCACTTGACGTGGCGCCCCACCCCATGGCCTGTATGTACGTCATCTCTATCTCCCGCCCGGCCGTCGGCAGACACACGGGCTGAATCTTGTCCGACGTTGCGACGGGCTTCGACGTCCTGAGTACGGCGATGTCGTTCTCGGAGCCGGTCCCGTATTCCGGGTGTGCGGCCACTTCGGAGAACTCCACCCGGGTCTCCGGACCCTCGCGACGGATGTTGCCCACGATGCCGTAGAACGCAGAGGCTGGTTCGACGCCATTCTCACTGAAAGTTAGCAAATTAATCGTGATTAAATTATTCGTTAGGGATCCCGATCAGTTTCCAGTTTCAGACTTGTAGTATAGTTTAATCGTTTCCGGCTGCCTATTTTTAGCCTCCATTAAGAGATTTAACACAGCCAATAACGCGTTGTAGTTTAGAAACCTGGTCAAGTGACGAGGTCAACACCTGAGCGGGCACCCAACGGAACTTCGAGCGACATCGGACTTTGGACTCCCCAAATATAACGAGCGCATGTGTCCCAGTGTACTCGGACCCATCCCGTCACGAGTTGGATTTTCTACTCTTTCCCAGTACAGATATCCGATTTATAGGATGACTGGCAGCAGGTGGGATTCGAGCCCCCGCACTCCTGAGAAGGCTGAATCCTGAGGCGGATGCCTTAACCACTCGGCCACGGACGAGCCAGTTTCAAACTTAAGAAATAATTTTATTTTAAGTTTATTAAGTTAACTCATACTTAAAAAATTGACTTATAAATTTGTAGACTTACAATTGTACACAATGTGCTGCAGTCATTACGATTGTTGGAGAAATCAGGAACGAACTGCAAACGAACCGGCCATTATAATGAAGGGCTACCTGCAAAATATTCATTCAACGAAGCGTTTTTTGAGAAACAATCAAAAACTTACTTAATAACAGTCTTAAAAGTTTGAAATAAGTTATGATGCATTTTGTATAGATCATCAATATTGAAAATGTGTTAAACGCAAAATAAGTATTTAACTGCAAAACTTTTTTTTTTTTAAATTTCATTCACAAATTTTATCCAGTTCATTTACTTTAAATGATTATATTTGCATTATTGGTTGAAGTAGGAAAAAATAATTCTAGCCAAGATCTTTTTTTACCACAAATAATAGTCAATATTCTATAACCAATCTCACCTTCAAGGGGTCCAGTACCTTCCCCAACTTTTTGTTTTTATTTATGAGCTTTACTATTCAGATTTTATACTCTGGTGCATCATGCATTAATAAAGCCTACTTGCAAACAAAAAATTCGAAAATGACTCATTATTTTTAAAACTTAAACTTTTTAAAACTTTTGTTAAATTTTTTAACAATTTTCAAATCCCTACTCCTCCCTTATTTTTCGACTTTTTATCACCAAATTTTTCATCTGAGTTCCCCAATAATATCTTAGCAAAACTATGCATCCAAGTTTCAATCATGATTCAACTTTTTTAAAAAATATTTTTAGAAATTGTACGGAAAAAAAATTAACTAAAAAAGTAAAATTTAAACTCTGAATTTTTTTTCAAAAATACTGACAATATAAGTGAAAATTTTAATGCATAGTTTTGTACATTATACTTTTAGGATGCTTTAAAAATTTACAGAAACTTTTTATGCATAATATTAAAAGAGGAGTAGTATTTTTCACTATCCTAAAATTTGAAATACACGAACAGAGAGAGATACGAGCATTTAAAGTATAGATCTGTGGTAGGATACTTAGAGAATAAGTCTCATTCAAAAATTAATAACTCAAAAACTAATGCATAAAATTTGAAGCGTTTCTTGCAAAATGTTAAGAAATGTTCAAATAGTATTTTACCAAATAATAAAAAAAATGAATTTTTTTAATGATTTTTGAGTACTGGACCCCCTTAAAATACTCCTAAACTTCTGAATCATATTTTGATTCTGAAAGTTTCATCTAAGTGCCTTACTACATTTTCAAGGAATTGTTGTATTTTATTATTTTTGAAAAGTATCGTATTTTTAGTAAAATCTAGTATTTATATACCTAAAATATATGTAGATAAATGAGAATTCAATATAATATAGTGTTCTTAAAAAGGTAAGTAATGTAATATAAACAGAGTTAATCTTACCATCCATGGAAATTCAGCTTCTTTAGCTTCTCTTCCGTTGACTATTTTTGGATGTAATTCATCTAGAAATATTAAAAACCGATTGTAAACATATTATAATTAATCGATTAAACACACATTAACAAAATCAAAAAATATGTTTCAAAATAATATTTTTAAATAAAACCTTAAATATCATTAAGAAAAATTTAAGCACATAATACCTGTAATTTCATTTGACTCCTCTGTTATACCATTTTTCTTTTGTATCTTAAAATAAGTATATGAAAATTAATCAAAACACTTTGATAAAATATAACTTCACTGTAAAATGTTAAGTGTAATATTACTTCTCAAAAACGGTAGTAGCTGCTGTAAACAGTTTTGTAGAATTACTTATAGTATGAAGCGTTGCAATTTTAGGTGATGTTTGAGAAACCTAACACCACAAAAAGAGAGTAAAGTTACTCGACAAAACTGTAGTAAAACATAAATTACACCATAATTGCCTCCTAATTTACGGTGAAATTTTTACTGCTTTTTCAATGGAACAGCTGTGTAAAATAAAGATGCATTCTGCGTTTCCGAAGGTATAAGCGGGTCTCTGATCAAGCACACAAGCCGGAATATATATGTACTACCGACCGCAAGCACTACCCACTTCTTTCCGGGCACCGTCATTTGGCAAGGCAAAAAATATAGAATTTATATTGGAATTAAAATTTGCAAAATCATATACTTATCAAAATAAACAAACTAAATTGATATTCAGCTTTTTTACCGTGATTATCCTTTTATGTCATTAAAAATGTGTGTTACCATAACAATTTTTTATAGTTGATGTTCATTTTAAAATGTACGCCACACGTCCTCTTATTTTTTCCCGTAAACTTTAATACCAAAAATCAATTCTACACCATTTCTTTAATAGCAAATAAGAAATAATAGATGGATTATTTGAGGCAATATTTTATAATTTTACACCAAAGTCAAATTTAGTCAATATTGAATATTTTGATTACAGGAACATCACTGTGACAACAAAACAAGACCGACTGGATAGAATCCGCAATTTGTATATCATCCTTTTGGTTGTACAACATTAATGACTGTGTAATGTGCATGCTCTTGGGCTCTGTCATAGGTTAAACCGGGCTGCACATCATTTTCTGAAAAGATCTTCACATATTGTGAGTTTATAAAGTTTCCTCCAAATTTTGTGTAACGTTACATACATCACGGGGCTCGAATGGCCGAGTGGTTTGGACCATTACGCTAGCAGTCTGCGCGCTGTAATGGGTGCGGGTTCGATTCCTGCCTTCTCCTTGGCTGTATATTCTTTTCTCTGAGACAATAAAAAAATTATGTGTATGTCTAACTTGAAGAAGGCTTCATAAGCGGGTCTCTGATCAAGCACACAAGCCGGAATATAAATGTCCATCCTACCCTACACACATCACACAAACCCATGATAATGTTACACAATGTTCAAACAAATCTTCTTAACATTGTTTTAACAAATATTTAAATAACGGCTTCAAATTTATTAACTTTTTCTCATAATTTTTAATGGATATGAACAATTAGAAACTTCTTACGTATTTTTTTAAAAGAAAATTGAGAACTTTAAATTATATTAAACAACACAATTATTATCAGATATAATAATAATTTTTATTACAAAATTGCTATATTTATACTTACTTTTCTTAAAAACTGAATCAAAGGTAAAAGTCTTCGATTCTGAATATCTCTGGTATAGAAATCGTTTAAGAATTTCGAATTCATTCTTTGTGGTTTCCATATGCTTCGATTTTTATTTAATGGTTTTGCTGTTTGACCCTTTTAAAGAAAATGAAAATAGTTATCAATTCGACAATGTATAATTTATAAGTTTGACCATAGACCAAAATTTATATTTTTAGAAACGGATTTTCTTCTTCATTGGACATTTTGCGTTACTTTAATGCAGGTCATATAACACTAAAAGATTTATGTGTCAGGCTTTGCATTCCTTAATTTTTCTTTAAATTTAAAACTATAATAAATATATTCCTCATTTATTATTAAAATAATAATTATTATTTACGTTATAGATAAAAACCTTGCTTATTTTATAAATTATATAATTGCTTAAATACACTCTTTATTTTTCAAACCACATAACTAGCTAAAAATACAAATTAATTTCTTACCATAACTGCAAAGCAGAAACATAGCATCCAGTAAATACACGTTGATAAAATCATACTTACTAATGATATTTTTAACACAAAACAAATAAAAAGAAACTCCAAGTAGTAAATACACCTGTTATATATCACACCATCTGGATCACAAACCTAGCAATTACCTGCTAATTATAGACATCGCATTCTGTGTAACTTGCCATATATATTCTGAGGGCGCCCAGTTGCATAGAAAATTTTTGTGTAAAAGCCAATGGTAGGAATGGGGGAGAGGAATTAATGTTATCGTAAATCTTAGTTCACTGTCATCGAAGTAGGTCATGAGATGAACCAAAGGTAATGACATATCTGTTCAAGTACACTTATATCGTAAGTAATTTTAAATTTAAATAAAATATACAAATGAATATTTTGTAATATACATTTTGTTATACTTTCTTTAAATTTATATCTAAAATTAAAATTCTAATGCAGAAAATCTTGTGTAAAGTAATCAGTAAAAATTATTGCCAATTAATTAATTATTTTTAGAAGTATTTGGATTTTCTGTTTGACAAATTGAAAATTACAATAGCCTTAATTATATCTATTTTATGGTATTTTAAGTAATTATTATTAGTATTAGGGTATAAAATGGGATATTATTACAAATAATTTTGTAAAGATTTTTATTTTCTGTTGTATTAAAATAGGAATGACATGAACTTTCATTTCTGGTACTTTTATTAAAAATAAATTAGTATATTTATTTTCCAAAGGAGCCAAACATAATATCTTTAGAAAAAAAAATTCTAAAATTCAAGTACAAATATACCCTGTATGCAGCAGGAAAGTTTTCTAAAACTTAAAAGTGTAGTCAGCCAATTTTTTTATCAACGGTGCTGCTTTTTCTCTCAAATCAAGCCTTTTGCAGAATAGGCAAATTCCAAAGAACTGAGAGCCATTTTTTGTGGCAGCTTAATAGCGGCTCTCCCTCCCAATTTTGACTATCTGTTTACCATGTATCTGAACTCTCTGTAGATGTTCAGGCCGGCCAAGATATAATTTTGCTAAGAGCACCAAAGCCAATTGGTTACTCAAAGAATCTTCGATATGAAATTGGAAGTCTGGCAGTACCCTTAATAAGTAGTTCTGTAAAATATATTCAAAATATTTGCATAGTAATATTAATAACATGTTTTCCAACTGCACGGTTGAACATTTATTAAACTAAAATTGTATACGTTGCTCTCCGTAGTTACACAGCAAATCAAAACGTCTAAATTTCAGACAAAAAAGTGTCTGAAACAAATGACACTATATCCAGACCCTAAATCGCGTCTAAAAGTTGGAGGCACTTGGTGATGTCTTAAATAGCTACGTTTCAGACACTTGTTGTGATTTACATGGAGCTTCTTTTCAGACACTTCTGATGTCTAACTATCCAACTATCACCAATTTTTCACAAAAACCGCCACTGAACCATGCTGTTGTTGTTGTTGTCGTGTGCCTCCAGGTCGTAGCCTGTAAGGGAAAAGAGTTGCAGTAGCATCCGTTGGCACAAGATTTTGAGTACCAGAGGGTGGATGTCGGACTTCTACTCCAAGATGGCGCCACCTCCTCAATTTAGGCATGTCGCTGGAGGGGAGGGGCAACTTCCTAAAGACGACCTGCACCCATGGTAAACTGCGCATGACCGACCGGATTCGAACCCGTGCCCACTCGCTTGGCAAGCGAGGGTCATAACCCCTATACTAGCTGGGCGACACTGATCCATGCTGATACATGATTTTAGAAGAAACTATTTTAAAAGCAACAAACTGTTAAATATTAAGTTGGAGTGAGTAAGCACTTTATTGCATTTTCAGATTGTAGGGTTGAATTAGTCGCTGGTTCGAAAATGGTTGGTTACGAATAATAGACTACGTTGAATAGACACACCAAGCTTGTGTTGTAAATCAAAGTTACGATATCTTGTCATATGATAATTTTTAATTAACTCGATTATAACTCTAAAAATTTGCATTTATATAATATGGAAAAGAGCCTTTTTAAAGATTTTTTTTAATTACTGATTACTATTTTAATTTTGTTTTAGTCTATGATGCAAAAAGTCACCAAATGTAAATTTGTTTCCGGCCAACTAATAATTGACCGCAGGAGTTAATTTAACATCTTAATACTAATAGCACATAGGGTTTAAATTTATTCAATATATATCATTAAATATACCTTTAATTAATTTATAATAATAAAAATGAAGTTGTGTTTGTTTGTTCCTTATCGACTCATAAACTAGACAGTTGTTTGACTTGTAACCTTGGCACAAATTCGTTGTTCATACTTAGATTATTATTTTTAAACTTTCAGGCTTCAGAATGTTCTATTTTTAGAGATAAATAATATGAATTTTCTGAAAAAACTACACCACTTTGGCTGAAATCCGATATATTTTTTTTTCTACTTTCCTGATGCCATCTGCTGAAAAAATCAAATTAAACTCTCTGAACGAAAATAATTAAAATTAAAAATGTATGAACTGAATGCATTGCCCTGGCCTACTAAGCTGTGTGCTAATAAAAAAAACTCAAAAGCGTAATTTCGCTTAACCCAAAAAAAATTCTGAATTTGGCTTTTTTTCTTATTAATTCAAAGTTTCGAAAATCAAATTAAACAATAAAACATTAAAAAAAAGTGCTACAAGCAAACATTGTAAAAATAATTTGTCTTCCACTTCTGAAAAAAATCACTAGAGCTCCCATTATTTGTCAGTTTTATTCCAATTGCAATCAAAACCACTTAATAGGTGTTCCTTAGAAATTTTCCTTATTTTTATATAGCAACTTAACTACTACTCCAAACTAACTTTATTAATTTAATTACTTATTGTACACATGTATTATTAGTGCATTATATTTCAAAGCTAAAACAATTTGTAACAATCACATAAGTCTTACTGACGACTGGTAGCGAAAGCTGCCAGCCATTGAACACAGAGTGCACTTAAGGCTGTTGGGTGTACTCTAACAACATTGTAGAATGTATTTTGTTGAATGCCACGCCTTACAAAGTTTTTCACCTCATCTTTTTGGAAAGTGTTTAACATTAAATTACCCATAGATGGAATAATGCTAGCAAAATAAGGACTACTGTACAATGCTGGTAATGTACGATGGCTGAACCTATTGATTACAGATTGTGTGCAAAGGTCCACATTCTTCAAAACATTCTCTCTGAGAACAGGATTCTCAGATATTTTTCCATAGTCACGGTCCTGAAAAAAGGCACCGTGCTGTTCACATAAATTGATAACTTCCAGACTGGGATTTGTTTCATTTAAATAAATGCTGAGAGGAAATTCACCGTTTCTGTTATTCAAATTTGCGTCGGCACCCACTGCCAACAGTTGCTTTATATCCTCTCCATGAGCTCCCCAGTAGCAAGCAAATTGCAGGGGTGTATTGCCGTAGTAATCTTGAGCGTTTAGATCCAGTCCATCCTCTTGGAGAAGCAGCTTGAATAGCCTAACGTAACCCTTATTAACAACCCAGTGCAAAGCAGTGAACCCCAGTGGGCCTTTCCGATTGACGTCAGCCCCCGATCGAAGGAGGAGAGCTGGCGACGTCTACTTGCCCATACATTGCAGCCAGGGGGAGAGGCGTAAAACCATCGCTTGTTGCAGCATTCACCATATCCGACTCTGATCCCTTCCTTATGAATCTTATGATGATTTGTGCCATGTTCGCCCAACCATTTATAGAAACAAAATGGTGGAGGGTGTAGTCATACTCATCATGTTGAAGAAATAGACCTATGATACCCTCGTTCTCCACATCTATATCCAGCAACAAGCTGGGGGCTTTACGATTTTCGGGGTAGAGTGTAGTTGATGAGGAATTTCACCATTGTATGATGACCCAAGCTAGCGGCCAATAGCAGAGTAGTGCGGCCGTTGATGTCGCGGCTGTCCACGGACGCACCCGCTTCCATGAGCTGCCTCACCCTAGTGGCCTTCTTTAATTGCATGGTGAATGTCCATTGGATCCATATTCGGTTGGATAGAAGTTAAACGAATAAGGGTACAGCTAGGATATAATGGCCAGTCTGACATTTGGCGTCTTTTGAATAACTTTAAAATTTAACGTAGGGCTGCGATACATGTTGATTCGCAGGAAATATGACGTGGAATGTCTACCACATTTTTGAATTTCGTTGCTTCTGCTTGGAAATGTAACGTGAATCAAGGCCAGCCATTATTTATATCATAGCAGTTTATGAATAATCTACTTTTGATACTGCATGCATTATTACAACGACAGCCTTAAATATTACATTAATAAAATTATCTGTGCTAAAATTTTCACTTGACTCATAAGAGATAAAATATAAAAATCATATTAAAATTATAATTGACAGTGAGTATCTCGCTTGTAA
This sequence comes from Hylyphantes graminicola, assembly GCA_023701765.1. NCBI lineage: Eukaryota > Metazoa > Arthropoda > Arachnida > Araneae > Linyphiidae > Hylyphantes > Hylyphantes graminicola. The sequence continues at coordinate 60,895,168 of CM043113.1, forward strand.
ATTGATGTATTAAACATACATGGTATTTAAAGGATCTGTATAGAAAGAAAATTATAACATTGTTATAAGTTAAAGATTTAACACTATAAAAATGTTAAAGTATACCTTGTGAAATGTGTTATTTATTGTTCTATGAAGCACGCAGAATAAGAATATTACTCACGAGAGGAAAAGTAGAACTATGGTTCGAGATAGATCGAGTAGATATGAATAGGATGAACATGTCATCATGAATGATGACGAGATCAACATAGATATTTTTTGACTTTCTAATCATTAGCCGTCATGAAGAGCTTTAAACACAGCTAATTACATTTCGTGATTTAAATGGAATATCTTTTGTCAGTAAAAAAATCTTTTAAAATATTATTTACAGGTCATTTCTGTTATTTTTAATTAAATAGTGCATATTTTACTGATGTTGTGATATCCGTTATCGTACCATTAACCCTACAGATCATTGTATGACCTTAAATGAAAGTTTTTATTTAGTTTTCCAAACTAAATGAAAACACGGCATCCCGGGCATTAAAGTAAACTTCAATTTCCTTCCCAATATCTGGCAACCAAAACCAAAAAGGGCAGTTTTGACTTATTCTAAAAGTGTTTGTATATAATATGAATTACTTCCTTTATACGTTTTCGCACAAGTTTCGATGACTCAAAATCAAACACTCATTTCAGCCCACCTTTTTAAAAGCACGCCCCATCGAAATTTTGAGGGAACTAAGTTGTTAAAATAAGGATGGGGGGGGGGGGGTTCAGTTAATAGTTAATCAGGACCATCTGTCTTCTACAGAGGCTTTTCGTCTGTCTACTATGTGCGCCCTATCCCTTTCGAAAGTAAAGTTCTACCCCAAAGAAAAACGAACAGTCTAGATACGGAGAGGGACAACTTCGAGAGGTCCCAGGTAACTCAAGATTGTCATCCCCCCACCGGATAACAGAATTTATCTCCCGGTTAATCGAATATGTATTCATGCAGAACCGATTGTAAATTCCGGAATGTTACTCATGGCATTATTGAAACGTCAAAAACCTTTTTTTTTTTTTTTCTTTAGCTCCTTAGAAGTGTTTCTGTTCTTAGAATGTTAACTCCTCAAAGATGACGATGGTAATTTTCATAGTTTATTACATATTTATTTTTAGTTATTGCTAACTTTTAGTTTGCAGTGTAGTGCAGAAATACTAGTTAAAACTATATTATTATAGTTTAACTTATTTATACTTCTTCTAATGACTTTAGGAATGTTACAGTTTATATAGTATCCTAAGTTATTTTAATACTTTCATATGTGTGTTTAGAAAATGTTAAGGTGTCTTTCAATTCTAGCGATATTTATTCAACAATGTTAAACTCCATTAGTATGTGCACTTGAGGATACGAGGCACGAAATCTCAACCATTGCTCTCTCTCGAGCAAGGCCTAGCCGCTTGAAGCACGATTCTGTGACGAAGCAAACTTGGGAATCTGGATCAAGAAAAACTCTACAATGTTGAAATTATTTGAAGAATCTAGAGCACTTTCACTAAAGCAGTGCATAAAAGCACTTGGATTGAAGCAGATCGATGCGAAACACATGAAGGCACTTTCGTAAGTGTTTGTTGAGGTACGTTAGTAGGTTCATGAATTGAACTTGGCACGAATTCAGCATGTGGCGACAAGACTTTGGCACTGTTTGCAGATTTCGTTGATACAAAATGCAGCAATGTGTCATGTCTTTTATGACAGACCCGACAAGTAAATGTACTCGAACAGTTTGCTAACGTATAACCTTTAAAGCCTTGAACTTGGAACACTTGGATGATGTGGTAAATGTACGCTGAGGAAAATTACAATTAGTGGTATTTATTTTGAGCCAAATTTAGGATCAATTTAAATCACTCTCGACCTATTTATTTTTGAAATATTTCATTTTTTTTTTATTTTGAGGCTTTATATACTGTTCAGTAAATATTTTTTTTAAATGAACATTTGTAAAGGTTTTAATAAAATTGGTCAGGAGGTAATCGATTTTTTTCACAATATTAATGCAGAAATACCTAATACTTATATATAAATAAAACTCAACACAAATTTAAATCAAACAACATTTATTTCATTTCCACCAATACAAACAAACACTTCACCAAAACACTTAATCCTCAACTCTCACACTATAAATAAGCACAAATAAACCAACACACAATATCCAAAACATCATTCCCCACACACGTTTCCAAGACCACAATTTCCAATAACACCTATCCATGGTCGACCGGACCCTAACCCCACCATCTCCGCGTAGCCTCGGTGGTTCTGTTGACGAAGCACAAGTCTTTAGCATCTTCGCCCATCTTCTCGACTATCCAGTCTGTGTACATGGAGGTGGCGGTGTATACGGCTGGCACGCGCGGGGCGGCACAACCCAGGTAGGATCCGAAGGAAGCTACACCGATGGCCACGGGTTTGGTCTCGTTGAGGGCTACCAGAGGTCCGCCGGAGTCACCCTGTGGAATGAAGTCAGTTTAGATCAACGTGTGCTGTTAACATATATTCTCTATTTCAAGACAAATGTTCTCATTTTTAGGAAAATCAGTGGTTCATTATAGCTCCGAATTCATTGTTATCAAATTTGAGGCAGTGCACTTTCAGAGTTTTCAGAATGTTTAACCCGGGAGCCGACGCTGGCTTTTGACGACAGATTTCAAAACTATCTTTGCAGACAAATGTAGGACCTAAACTGTTCGAGTGGCTTTCTTATCAAATCTGTTTGGAACACTTTGAAAAATATCAGGTGCATTAGAATATTAGTTCTAAAAAAATCCAAAAATCCTTTGGGTACAAAAAAAATCAGTGTACCTTTTACTGGTTTTTGAAAAAAAATGGATCCAATACTGGTTTCACCTTACTTGAGGATCCACGACAAGCCCAGCACAGTACATCGTACGATTGTGCTAGCCCTTTGTCAGTAGCAAGTAGATGATTAGACTGGTCTAAGTTACTTTAAAAGAATTATCTTTTTTCTAGAATTAAAAATATTTGTTTTTCAGAATATTGCTTTCACAATAAAATGAGATCCGATATCAAGCTTTAAAGCTTCGTGATCTTGGTCAAACAGTCTCAAGAATTAATATGAAAAGCAAGAAAGAACTGCATAATTATTTTAGATACATAATTTTAGCTGCATATTTATTAAGAACTACACCAAGTTTATTTCCGATGATCCGATGATTTGCTAATGATACATTGTTGTAACTCTGCTGTTAATCGTTCCTTGTTGTATAACAGTTTTTCTTTTTTTGTGTGTAATTATAACTGCTATGCTTAGTGAAGTAGTTCACATGCAATTAAAAAATACTACCTAATTCATTAAAAGAAACTTTGTTTTGAATATAAAGTCCCCATTAGAAAACAGCCGTTCCCATAACTGGCGGCTGATAGTTTTTATATTATACAAATTATTTTGAGTAATCTGAATATTTACCACATTACTTTTCTTTTGAAACAATTCGTTTTAGATTTTTCAGTTGAAAATAACGCTTGTATTTCATAATCGAAATTTAATTCTTAGAAAATATTAATTTGATCTGTTTTTGTTTTTGATCGTTTAGTGACAAGTGAAAATGAATTTTTTTTGTTTTTTGCTAGAGGAATAGCAACATATTAGAGAAATATTTAGATCAATATTCATTAGCAAATGTCTTGAAGGTTTTTCAATTTTTGTAACGTGAAACTTTTTCCACTTTTAGCATACAATTTGAAAGCTACAGCAGCTGAAGCAAATTAAGTGTATCAAATAGTACCAAAAATAAATTATTTCATTTTCTAGAATTTGTATTTAGTTTAACGTTTATTCACTGCAATTATTTAAGTAATTGATTGCCATTTCAATATTTTTTTTGGAAAGCAATCCTGAGAACAAATTTGCATGCAAATGCGTGGTTTATTAATAACCCTAACTTTCAACATTAAATTAAATTTTCTAATGTAATTGTAGTTAAGTTTTATACTGCTGCATACTTTATTTAATTTTTAGGTAACCATTAGAATTTCAACATTAAAATTTTATAGAATCTAAATTTAGCTAATAAATTATTTTAAGAATACATAATTTATAAAAAAAAATTATATAATTCGAGTAAATAGTACTTTAATGATTTAAAAAATAAAAGTGATGCATATGATTTTGAAAAAAAATTAAAATTTTACATTATAATAAATTTTTAACCTAACCTTAAGTTATACTCTAATTATATATTAGTGAAGCATTTTTTCCAAAAGTTTTCATACATGTTTACGTTATATCTCTACACTTTATTAACTAGTTTCCTATATGAAAGTTTAAACGATGCATCACAATAAATGTATTTATGTATTTTGTATGTTATTCATATTTAATACAAAAATAAAGTTTCATTATGATAATATTGATAGACATTCCAAAAAAAGAGTATTGATTGTTATAGTGGTACAGCCTTTAAAAGTGTTGTAATCTAGCAGGAAAAAGTATATACTAACTGTAACAATAATGAATTTTGGTAAAAATAGTGATTGCAATGCTTGGTAAAAATTGTAGTTATAATGATCGTTATTGAAAGACAGATATATTCATATTTAATAGGAGGTGATACAGAGTTCATAAGATTTTTAAAAAAAAACACAAAAAATTTGGAACTCTGTTATAAGTAGTTAATGTAAGTGATTGTGTGTCATATAACTTGGTACAAATGATGAGTATGATAATGAAGTTATTGATCGAAATGAGTATGAAATTGTGAAGTTAAAAATATTTATAATATGAAGCACTTTTCAAGTACGCGTTATTTTTTAATCTTACTAGTGAGTTACACGTTACCAAACTTTTTGAAAATTATGATGATGTTACACAAAACTTCTCTCCCGTGGAGAAAACAAAAATGAATTACTTATAACATGCTTGACAACCACTAATATTGTCAACTCATCTTATTCTAATTGCTGACTCGACTTGGATAATAGACTTCAAAGTCAATGAAAAAATTTATACTTATCATTAATAGTGTTTACGTATGAGATTTTTTTTTTAAATAAAAACCGAATCCAAGTTGGATGTTATATAATGCAAATTTATTTCATACATGAAAAAGGCAAACACGTGAAGTCAATTTAATATGACAAATCAGTAAAAAAAAACAATATAAAATCTCTTAACTATTCAGGAGCAAAAGGAGAGGCCAAATGAAACATGTTAAAGACTGTACATCCTTAATGGGCTATATTTTGAAAAGCTAAAAAAAATTTTAGGTCTTTTATACAATCACAGTTACACCAATTTTCAGAAACACTAGAACACCCTTGCAATTTTTTCCTAAATAGTATGTCGTCGTGATAGACTATGCGATTATGACAACATATGGTAAACCAAATTATTATCAAAGTAATTGTTTAGTGTCCTTTTCCCTTTCCGACCGAGCTATCACGATCGTGCGGGTATAAAAGAGAATGTTAATGTTTTTTTTTTTTTTTTTTTTTTTTTCAAAAATATCGATACCGAAGCAGCTGACTTGTACCAGTCGTTATTTGAATTAAAAAAATGACTTGGTTTTTAAGGAGTTGCTACCATTGATGCTGCTTAATGCAACATTTTTGATAACACATTTAACATTTAGTCTCATAAACATAAATCAGTGCCCATTTGAAGGAGTCTTAAAATTATATTTCGAAACACTGTGATAGCACATAGCCCATTGGTGATGTCCAGTCCTCGACTATCTCGTTTAACCAGTACGCCTCCTAGTGGACTCAGAAGATCTGTCAAGGACACAAATGTCCTTGGCGTCGTCCCCTAACTTTTCATTGACCCAATCCATGTAGGATGAGACCCTTGTGTACACGGCTGGGATGAAACGTTCGCCACAACCTCTTCTAGACACAAAGGAGGCCACGCCAAAAGCAATGGGTTTGGTTTCGTTAAGTGCCACCAGGGGGCCACCAGAATCGCCCTACAAGACATATGAAATTGGATTTCCGATTGGGAGATTGACCTCAGGATTCTAACAAATCATTCCAGGTGTTTTTTTTTTTTTTTTGAAAAATTTATACTGAGTAAGTATTGAGTCCTGCAAGTGCTGAGAGCTGACTCCAGAAATCTAGCAAATTGCAAAGAATTTATTTTGCACATGATTGCATATTGGTCTGTTTACGGATACTATCAAATTGGAATGTAAAAACTATTTCAAACGTGTTATTCAAAAGGGTAAATAAAATTTTAGCAATTGAAACAACGAAATATCCTATATAGTCAAATTTCAGTTAATAAAAGAGTTGTATTGTATCTCATTGTATAATAGTGTTGAATACAAATTACTTTATTTATGTTACTTGCAAGAAGAAAGAAAATCTATATTTTTCAATAGAAAAAGATTAGTAACGACTTCGGCAATCAGTTTTGAAAATCAAGCTAAGTGCCAACGAATACTCTTATTTTAAATGTACTACGAGTAGCAATAAATAAATAAAATATATATAATGAAAACCTAAACATACGTAATTCTTTCATTTTGTACTTAAGAAACATTTCATTGTTCAAGTTTACAGATGACTGTTAAAAAATAAATCATTGTATGGTTAAGTGATTCCGATTAAATGACTTTGTTAGAATCAAGAGGAATAATTGGCATGTCAAATCTTTGAACAAAATACTTTTGTAGCATTTGTTGATGTTTAAACCCATACAAACGGGCCAAATTTTTCAACAATTGCATTTACAATTTTAGGTAAATTTTATTCATTTTGTGTCAAATAGAAGAAATTAATAGAGAAAAAGGTGGCGAGAGGGGGGAATAAAGAAAAATTGGAAACGCGGAAATAAATTGGAAATGAAAGGATGTGTGTTGTTTTAAAAAAGATCATAAAATAGGCTTAGTCATTAGCAATAATTATGCTTTATTTAATTCATTCTAGACAACCTTCACTTGTTAGTTTCAAATCTTCATTTAAATTATTCAAACTAATGGTTTTGAAACTTGTTGCTAAGCTTTTGGCTTTATAAAACCACAAAAATCGGATGACGGGCTAATGATTATAAATAAACAAATGAAGCAGTGTTGTTTAAGTTCAATTTTACAAATTTACGAAAACGAAAAATTTAGAGCAGTTGAAAAATGCCATTGTTTGCATTAAAATAAACTGATGAAAGAATTTTCCTTATGTAATGGTATGGTTTGGGTATGAAAGAAACCTAGAGTTGTTTTCAAGACTATAAAAATGAAAAGATGTGCAAATGAGTGAAGAATTGGGAACCTATTTATGTAACTAGATGAATGCAAGTGAATAGTCGCATACTTTTACTGTATTTAGTACTATGAACAGATGAAAAGGAGTTTTAATGAGAGCAGAAATGTGAACTTATTAATATAGCGTAATGAATAGATGAAGAACGGTTTTAGCGTTTAAAACCATGAACAGATGGAAAAGAGTTTTAATGAACGCAGAATTTTGAATTTTTTAAAGCTTAAATGAATAGATGAAGAACAGTGTTCAGTGTTTAAAACCATGCACAGATGAAAATGAGTTTTAAAAAAAGAGAAAATGCTATTGAACTTACGAAGCAGATTCCCTTGTCGGCAGATCCTCCAGCACAGACGTGTCTTCTGGTGACGGGAATACCAAGGATGGCGTAGGTGAAGGCACACAGAGAGTTGACGGGCACGTTCTCGGATGCAGTTTGGAGGACCTTGGCGGATTCCCGACCACCTATTTTCAAAATAAAGTATATAAGTTAACTATAATTACTCGCGAGAACTTTATTTTTTACAAGTGAGGTTATAGCCGCGGGTAGAAATTGGAGATGTAATGGTGATTTAATGTAAGCAGAATAACTGGACGGAGTTATGTCCTGATGCATCCTTGTCCTAAATTATGTAGTTAAAATTCATGTGGATTTATGAAATACTACGCAAAATTACTCATTAAAAATGATGGACCCATTTTAAAATTTTGCAGTGGATGCTCGACAGTCAAGTTTATCGGTTTCCATCAACATTCGATGGAAAAGTTTTTTCATGAACATTTTCATGTCACCGCTTTGTCGTAGATTCAAATACTTATTCTTAAACTACACTCATTCTTAATATTTATTCTAAAATACAAATTCCCAATAATTATGCTACACTTTTGAAATAGTCGTAAGTAAAAACCCGCAATCCAGCACTACCTAAGATATGCAAAGCGTTAGATTTCCATCGCTCACATTTAAAACCGTTGAAACTCACTTACATTTTAATACACTGGAATAATAAATGTTTACAAGAAAATATTCTACTTCAGAGTGTTAAAAAACAAACCAGCTAATCAGGTAAATATGCTAGCGAATCGGAGAACACGTCCGAAGAAGGTCCGAATCGGAGAACACGTCCGAAGAACACGTCCGTCGAAGTTAAAAACCTACCTTTTTCAGATACACCCCATCCGATGACCTGGGCAGTCATGTCTTCAAACACTGATCCTTTGCTCGGAAGACAAACAGTCTGGGCGGCTTCGTTGAGTGCGACCGGAGCTTCGAGCCTCATCAGGGCAATGTCATACTCTGTTCCTGAGCCATAGTCCTTGTGGGCGATGATCTCCTTGAAGCGCATCTCGGTGTCCGGTCCGTCGCGGTTGATCGTGCCAATGTAGGCGTTGTATTTCTTAGGGTCCTCTGGCTCTCGGCCGCTGGAAATGTAACGAATGCGTGTGGAAAAATGTCGTAACCAGAATATATAGTGTATTTTCTGAGTGACCAGTGTATGCGATTGTGTTACTTGGAAATACAGATAAATGGTTTACAGGATATACTCAGACTAACATATTATTATATAGGTGGATACACATGTCATATGTAGTAGAAAACAACTACCACACAGACAAGCATACTTATTAATTAATTTACTCTAGAAAAGTCAAAATAAAGTATGGTGCGACTGCAATTTCTCTGGGAAAGAATGTATTGACGCCTGTTAAAATGAGGGAACTGTTTTATGGATCGGAAACCCATTAACTGAGAGTTATTAAAGAACTGCTATTTATGGTAAATATTATAAGTTTATAGAAATTTGTGCGATAGATCACATACATTAGCTAGTAAAGTATTTAAACTCCTGAGTTGCTACAGTAGTGAAATAAGATATAACTTTTTAGTGATGACTGAAAATATAAAATGTTTTCAATGCGTGCAATTGTAATGTTTACTAAAGAAACATAACACACAAATTTTCCCTAAGAATTTAAAACTCTTACAAAAGGTGCATTTATTTTAAGTGTATGAATATTCTTATAAAATGGAAAAAAATTTTAGTTTACTAAAATAAGAAAAATTAAAAGATCATATCAAACTTACAAAACTACGCAATGGGCAGCAGTCATCAATACTTTTGGAGTAACTAAGAAGGAACTGCAAACGAAACGACCTTGGTAGTGAAGAGCCACCTATTCATGCAAACAAGAAATACCTTAATTAGTTATCAAGGATTGAAAAAGTTTAATATTAATATGTCGAAGAGAGAAGTAAATACTATTTGAACTTACCATCCACGGAAATTCCTTAGGCAAAGCATCTCTTCCCCCAATTACTCTAGGAGAAAATTCCTCATCTGGGTCTATAAAAGAATAAAAAATTTCACAAATTTTCTTCTTCTTAAATGGACTATGCTTCATAAACCTTTAAGCATGAATTAAATTATTTTCCTTAACTTAATGAAATGCGTGAAATTGAATTAAAAATATATCAAAGCGTGCCGAAAATAGTGGCACTTTTCCTATACTACACTCTAGTCGGAAAAGGCATAGTCTTTTTTTTTAATTTTTAAGAAAGATTATATTTATTATATGAATAGTACAGATCAATTGTGTATGTATATATAGAGCGTAATACTATTTGTTATTAAACCAGGTTAAATGAAACTTTAATTTAAAAAGATATGAATAGCAATTACCTGTCATCATTTTGTCCATAGATACGATATCCTGCAATCAAAACAAATTTTTAATTCCTTGAAATATCTAGTGAATTTTTTAATGACATTTTTATGGCAGTTTACTTGGGACACTAAATCTTACAAATGAATTTCAAACATATTTTAAGTAAGTAAGTCGTTTAACAAATTTTTATTTGCTTATCTTTTTATAAATTAAATTTTATCGACTTGTATTACTCAAATTTATTTCATTTAAAATTACTATATTAATTATTACGTTTAAAATTTTTAGTTCTTACTAAAAATATTATTTATATGTCTGGAAATACACAAAAATATTAGTGTGTCATATATTTTAAAATGATGAATTCGAAAGTAAGTATCTAGTATTGCACATTTTTGTATGGGTAAGCAATAGTTTTCACTAGAATTTAAAATAAAAATTAATTTTAATCATCCTCAAACTTGTCTTCCCTTTGAAGCCTCGTTGAACGTAAATTATTTGACTTCGTAATAATCGAAACACAATATAAAATTAGAATATTAATAAAATTACATAAAAGACCCGTTGTCATATCATTCCATGGTTCAAGTATAAGAAGCATTAGTACAAAATCTTTACTCTACAAAATATATGTTTAATTTACTTTCCTTTTTAAATTTATGGTTGTTTGTCTAACTAAATTTCAAAAGTAATTTTTTCAATACTATTTAAAAAGCCAGCAATACTATTTAATAAGCCAGAATTATTTTTAAAGAAATGATTTTAATGTATCATCATATAGTTTTCATGTCAAATTAATCGGAACATCATAAATATTTCATTATTTAATAGCATTTTTTAACGAATATGTTGTTGTTTCTAATGCCACTCGGTAACCGAGCCCGGAGTAGAGGACTACCCGATTAAAAGAATATGGTTATTGTTAGAAGAACTGTTGCTTAAATTATGGGCAAATCCAGGTATAGCATTCATAAAAACTAAAACAAAGATATTTCTTTGACTTAATCTAAAATTCGCCAAGTCAATACTCACGTTGAAGCTTCTGGACTGAGCTCCAGCTACAAGAGCAGCTATCACCACTGTTACTAGAGAGAAGGCCATGGTGGATTCTGATACTCCTTGACACCAACCAACTACTATATATACTTGCCAAAATCCACCCCGCACAATGCATAAAATATTACTTATGTCTTGAATTAAGTGGTCAATGACTTGATTAGTTGATAGTAAGATATCATTACTTGCTGAAATTGCGAAGAGTTTCACATAGGGGCACCTTCATACTCCTGTTTCTTATCTTAATTATATGGATTAAACATGGATTCGGCAAAAGGAATGGAAAATGATTCTCTTGGTTTGACACAGTTTCGGTTGGATTGCAACGTGATGGAGCTTGTTGCTAGGTGAAAAGGGTTTCCCTGGTGAGTCGTTTGTTTTTCTATTAGAAAGGTATCCTAACATCTTGCGGATGAAGTTTTTTTTAGTATGAACTAACATTTTTTTATTTCTTTTGGTGGAAAAAAAGTCAGGAAACAGATAAGTTATACATTAAATGAAATTAAAGTTTGGTTACAACAACAATTGTTTACTTTAGAAAAAACTACTAGTGGAAAATTGCATTCCGATACTCACTCAACGATAAACAATTTATTTTTTCATATATTATATTCTCCATAAATATATTTTCGATAAATTATATTCCACAAATTATATCATATTTCGTTAAATCTTCAACTCTAGCTTTAACTAGCTTCAACTCTAAGTTAACACTTTATGTTCAGTAACCTTAAGTTCTACAAGAAATACTTCGTTATCTTCTCAATCCTCTACAAAACTGAAACAGTTTAAAATCAATTACCAAGATTATTCATTACTAAGGTATGATTTAATTACAGCATAAAATTAATTTTATCGGTTTATAAATCAGCAATTATTTAGACTAAACGTAATGCCATTAAATACGAAGAGGCTTGTACCACTTTCAAATACAGAAGGAACTAAAATCAGTATACGAAAGAAAATAGCTACATTTTAAAATAATGTTTTTCACCTATAGTGGACATTTTATTTATATATAAAGCTTTTGATACATATTTTATTTCATTTGCCTTTATCTTTTCAGCTTCCAAGTTGGCCTATTTCGATAACGTGCCTGTCCCCGTTTAAATGTTTACTGTGCTTGTCATAAGTTGTAAATTGGATTTATATTATTATTATAGTTCTTATTTGTAATTCTTTCTTGCCATTAGCGTAAAACTACAATACTATGTTTCATATAGGTTATTCAGAAATTAAAATCAAATAAAACAAATTTGGGCATTCTTTTTGTTAATTTTTAAAACATAATTTATAACTCTTATTGATTATAACTTCTTATTAAATTCAACTTGACTACATAGTAGCTTCTTTAGTTAACTCCTAATTTAAAATACGATAAGATATTAAAAACTTTTATATTATTTGAATTTTTCAATACCATTTAACTATAAAAATGTTAGTTAACTTGAATTTTTCTAATTAAATATTGGTGGACTCAAATTCATTGAGAAAACAGTAATATCTTGGATTTTTATCGCCTTTATTGATACATGTGTTACCATTCATCTTTTTATCGAAATTCTCCAGTTTCAAAATCCTATGTAAGCCTGTTGCGTATTTTGTTGGCCTTTCTTTGTAACACTTTGTAACATTTTGTTTGTTAAAGTAAAAAACGGCAAAGGCATACGGTTTTTTTTATCAAGCAACCAAAATTTATGTGTTATACCTATCACAAAAGCTTTTGCTTTAGCCACTGGAGCATACAAAAAACAAAACAAAAGAGCAAAAATTATTTTAAATCGATGTAGATAAGACCAATTAATTTCTGTACAGCAAATCATGTGATTTAAATTATCTAAGTAATTAAATGTTCAATAAACATTATATCATGAATCGATTTTTTTTCCTGTTGTATTTAACTTTTAATTGAAATATAAAACAACAATTATCTATTAAATTGTTCCGAGGTGTTGTTTTAATGTTTCTGGAATTTCTTTTGATTTATTTTTTGAAAGTGAGTTTTCTTAGAATGTATCAGTCATCAATTTTTTAAAGAGCCAATAATTAACCCTTTCAGTCCCAAAATATTACTACACTACAGAAACATCTGATATTTCCAAAATAAGCTTATTTAGGTCAAAAATAAGAGTTCCATAGGAAAAAAAACCATTTTAATTTTTTATATGGTTTCTGAAATAATGCCAAAAATTTTTAACTGTGGAAAACAACAAAATAAAAATATATCTATTACCAAAAAAACATTTCGAGTTATATACTTGAAGATATCTGACCACGTTATTAAAAGAATTTTAGTAATTATTTTAACCGAAATAGTTTAAATTGGGTTTTAAATATGGGGAACTGAAGTGAGCTTTTCAAAAATCAGGTGAAACGCTTGTTAGCTATTTTCTAAATAAAAAAAAATAGTAGTTCTGACTTCAATTGAGATTATAGAAAAATATTGCAGAATAGAACAAAGTGTGAAGAATCGAATGGTGTGTGTTTGGATGTCATACGGGACATAAACATTTGGGGAAAAAATATAGAATGTGATGATGCCAATGTGATGAGATCAATTTTATTACATCATCTTAAAATACATCTTATTTAACAACATACAAAAAGAATTTTAGCACAATTTATGAGAAATAGAATAAAATTTTAAAAAAAACTGCAAAAAATTAGAGGGAACATTTGAAAAAATTATCCCAATATTTTACTATTAAATAAGTTTTATTTGCAGCATACTCAAGTAAGAAATTTTTCCTACAGCATTCAAAATTCACAGTTGAATTAAACATATTAATAATTAACATTCATCTTCTGAAATTGTTTAGGTTTTAATCTATTAGTGATTGGTATACAAAATCTTCAAAAATTCGAAGAAACGGAAAAAAAATTGTCTGAAATCAATAAAATTAGAAAATACAGTTTCATTTCTTGCTTCTAAGCAACGCAGACATTGCCTGTTGAAGTTTCTTTGATGTATTTTGTATGAAAACTGGTCCTGGTAAAAGCTACGGGCGTAAGTAAAAACCCACAGCCTGAGTAGCTACTGCCGTAAGATACCACACCAACCAAAATGGGAGCTTGAATGTCAAAATACACCAAGGGGCCACCAGAGTCACCCTGAAAGAACAGCTGTAGTTAGTTTTATTTAGTCGCAGTGTTCAGCGAACTTGAACTCCACCAAGAAAGTCATAAGTCATAGTTGTTTTCTTTAAAAAAATATATTAAAAAGGTTATTCACAACAGACAAACGCAAGAGAAGCTTCATTTAAAATATTAGAATATTAAACTTAAACAATGTGTATTCATGTGAAATAAATTATTTTGGAATAGCATCACTTGATCTCTCGCAAAAAAAATGCGATAGATTTCAAGACAGCGTTACGCAAATCATCAAACAAAGACTGGTTTCTATATTACTGCTGTTTAATGCATTAATAGGGGTAAACCTGTGCAACGCCTGATAAATAAAGCTAGTATTCATTTTAAAATACAAACATAGATAAAATTTAGTGGAAAATAAATTACGCATTGGCAGATGCGGTGAATTATCATATGTCATATAACAATATTACGAAGTGATCCAATATAATTGAAGGGTACACGGGAAAAAGCGATTGATTTATTAGGTGGACGCCCGCAACTGTCTGCTTGGCGGCATAAAACCGATTTCTCTCTTTCTTCTTCGCTTGGTCCAAGGGTGATCGCCAATCGCCTGAACTTGGTAGCTAAGAACTACAGAGATAGTAGTTAAAGTACTACACTGGCATATCACGTGACCTACAACGCTGACTTCATTGCTTGCGCGTCCCGTCGTTAGCATTGGAGGTCACGTGATCTGCCACTATAGTACTTTAACTATGATATCTATTTTAGGAACTGGTTTCCTTACACAAGTTAAGGCGATCACTAGCTATCATCGCCAAAGTGGCCTGCTAAGGAAACTTCTCTGAAATATCAATCGGTTTTTCCCGTGTACTCTTCAATTGTATCGGCTTAATGCTATGTAGTATTTGCATCATTAAAAGTGAATCATTACTTTTCTATCTACCTAGAACAACAAGGAAGTACAAGATAAAGAGAGTATATAAATCGGCTTCAACTATTGACAAGTAATGTCCATTTTACTAAATTTTAATTTACTCTACTATTTAAACCTTAATTTTTAGAATATGGGAAAAAAAAAAAAAATGTTGAAGAAAAGAGACAAATTTATTTTTTGTTGCTTGATATTGGTCTTTTAGGGGCCTAAGTGAGTCTACGCAACAGCAAACATCTAAAAACTGCCCTTTCTCACAAATTGATATCTAAATTGACTAATTACAATTTCCAATGTTGAACAGATTTTTGATATAATTGTTTGGTTTGGTTGAGAAAATAGCAATGTACAGCAAAACGTTACTTCATAACACCGATGAAAGCAATTGCTGCCTCCAGTTTTGAAGAGTAATGATATTAGAACACAAAGCAAAGGTTTAATTACACAAAAAAAAGAGTTTTCTTAGAAAGTGAAAGGATTAAATATTAAAGTGGACCCCAAAGTTGCCTCCAAATACGCGATAGAATTTCATTTTTCTATAGTATGACAATTCAAATACCAGTAGGAAATTCCGTAGAGATATTTTTCAAGTTTTAAGGTTATTTTTCTAGTTTGTAGGCTACTTTTCAAGTTTTGTACCCAAAAGTCACAGTTGTTACTATATGGCAAAATTTCGCATGGCAATCCTTCCTTTAGAAGTAAATCGTTTTGAAGACTTCTCATTGCTGGCTTGATAGTTTATTTCCTACACTCTTAAAACAAAAGAGTGAAATCCACTCCAGTTGGAGAAGTGCATTTTCGACACTGGAAAGGATTGAATATTAACTCAGGCTGAATTAAAATCACTCGTTTGGATTGATCCTGTCGGAGGCTTAACACACCAAGAATCCGCTCCTTCTGGGTAAATGCATTTTCCAGACTGGAAGAGTGAAATTAACTCAGACTGAGTTAAAATCGCTCGTTCGTTTTAAGAGTGTAACTTTTGTTTTAAAACGTGTATGACTGCACATAAAATCTATGGAAGGCTACACTTATTATGAATAACATAATTTGAGTTTAGTTAACTTACCGCAAAACTGGTGTAAGTAGCACACAAAAAACATGGTAACATTACACGGCGTTTTGTACAGTAAGATAATAAAAGTTTAATAATTACTCCAACTTCAAATCGCCCATCTTAAAATGTTCATGTTACATAATTCTATCTTATTATCAGATAAATATTCTTCAATTTTCGCAAATTCAAAAAACATAAGAAATTTATGATTTTGTGAAAACAATAGTTTAAACCTTACTTTTTTCTCTCTTTAGCCTTACGGTCTACGGGAAAATCGTGTTTTATTGAATACCGAACTCACTGAACTCATTTCTCCAATGGAGCTATTAACACTTATGGGACGCCTCCTTCGCCATGGAAAAATCTAATTTCAGTAGAAGTTTTAGGAACTACTTCGCGCTATGCCAAAATGTTACCATTAGTAAAAATATTAGATTTAAAATTGGTTCATTGTTTCAAACATGCCATTTTTTTGTTTAATTCATTAAAAAAACAATTTTTTCACAAATCATAATGCTAACTGAGAAAAGGTTAAGCTTAAATTTTAGTTTAAAAATCATCATTAACTCCTCAATTTTTCTAATTTGGAAATTTTAAAAATACTTGTCTAATTCATTTGTCTACTACGAAAAAAATGCAAGATCAAATTCAGTGGAATGAGGGGCCCGGATGGCCGAGTGGTAAGCATCGCAGGCCAGCAGTCTGCGTGCTGTAACGGGCGCGGGTTCGATTCCCGCCTTCGCCCTGGGTGTATTTTCCTCTCTTTGTGACAGTAAAAAATCTTTCTGTGTCTGTCTTACTTGACGAAGACTTATAAGCGGCTCACTGAGCAAGCACGCAAGTCGGAATATATATGTAAAATACCCTACCCTCAGTGGAATGAAAATTTTGATTTGGGCGGATTTGACGTGGAAGTACTCTTAGAATATTTTCTTACGTGGCAGGTTCCGGAGTGCACACCCAAAGTACACATCACTGACGATGGAACAGTAGAGGTAGTTAAGAACAGGGCTTGACATTGTGAATTGACGATGACTCGTTCTAATACGTATTGTAAAGTATCAGGAAAGATTGGGTTATCTATGGGAAAGATTAAGATTTGTTACAGACATAAAAAAATATTGCATCAAGTTAAAGTGTAAATTTTGTTAAATCAAAAAATTGCATTTAAAATGCTTTCTATCGGGCATGATGTTTCATGTCTGGTATGGCAACGCAAATGTTGAATGAGGGTCCAGGGGAAGACAGCCTTATTGATTCATTAGGAATCTTTCCGTTCAGTTATTCTATTCTCCTTGGTGGACATTGGCAACAGAAAACCGGTTTCCCTCTTAGTTCTTCTCTTACTAACTCTTCTCTTGGTACAAACGTAGGCGCTTGTCTCGAGTGAATCAGGGTTGCTGGGAGCGAGGAAAGAAGTGATAAACCAGTTTCCTTACACTAGTTTAAGTGATAAATCGCTATCGTCACTAAAGAGGCTTAAGGGGGAATAGTACCGAGAATCGACCTCTCAAGCGAAGGCTTCTCTCTGTGTTAATCCTATGGGAAAAAAATAAAAACTATGCCACATTTCTCCGGCTGTATTGAATACTTTTTCAAACGGTTTTTTTTATATGATACATGCAGATGATTTGCAGGTCTCTATCTTTTCATTTTTTTGAAATGGGTTAAAATAATTTTTTGATTATTAATAAACATTTTTACAATATGAACAAGGTCGAAATTTGAAAAACTGAGAAGATAGAGACGTAGAACTTTAAATTTCCTTCGCAATGAAAAAAAAAGTGTGAAATTATTTGCATTTTTCGGGTCGAAAAGTGGCAAAGAAATTATGAAATTCCCTTATCCAGGAAGTGGCGCCCCCTAGGAGTAGAACATAAGCTCCTCCCCCTGGTAACATAAGCTCCTCCCCTTGCATTTAAATGAGCTAAAACTCCGATAAGATAAGGTACGTGTAGTTCAATTTTAAGAGTCAGCGAGTTTTAACTTCTTGTCTGTAAGCTAAAGTTTCAATTGAGTGTGCCTGTGTGTTTTTGGAGGCTGATTTCGAAAATGCAAAGAGATTTTTTACTATCGCTTCCAGTTTAAAAGTATTAAAAAAAATTAAGCAGCATAGATTCATTCTATTAGATTCGAAATCTTAATTAGTAAAATGTTCATTTTAAATTGTTTCCATGTCTATGATTTATTTAAAAGATCTTGATAAATGTTTTGGGAACGTGGATCTTATAAAAAGCATTACAAAGTGTGATCAATTGCACACATTTTGGACTAATTTTTGTTGAAATATTAATTCAAGTTTAAATCCGAAAAAACAATATTTCTTGAAGTTTTTGTTTTAATTTTGAATTTCTTTCAAAAAGGTTTTTTACGACATTTTTAACTCTGTTTGGGCATTAGGCAGTAGTATTGGCTTGTTTTATATTAGGGATTTTTTTTTTCAGTTTTTCATTTTCCGCTATTTCAATAGATGTTTCGGTTTCACTCTCAAAGCGAAGTATTTTCATCTGTTGTGTTCTAATTTAGTTTAGTAAAGTTATTTTAAATTATCTTCGCACTAGAGCTACACGAGGGCTATTGGCGACGGGCGTCGTAGCCCCGGTCAAGTGACGAGTCGACATCAGAGTATGCACCCAACGCAACCGTTCAAGGAGACATCGTACGCAGTGTTGGTACTTTGTGGAATATTTAGCGTGCGTTCACGTCTCTGGTCTGGTTTGGTCGGTGGTTGTTCTGGACATGCCCGAACCGAACCTGGGACCTTTCACATGCAAGGCAAACGCCGTAAACGACTGTGCTCCCCAGCCGAGTGCATCTTTGATTAAATACAGGGTGGTTATAAAATAACGCTCGCTATTCGGAGTGGTCTGTAGCTTGAATGAATAATCACAATGCATCAAAAATTAACACACTTACTAATCAAGAAGGGGGGAAAAGAATGGACTCATAAAAAAGATTGAATCCTAAAAAATAATCATAAAAAATAAGCATAAAAAACAAACTCGTCTCTTGACCAGGGTTCCAAATTACGAAGCGTCATCAATTATGGCCAATTGCGGCCAACACAGCTAATTACGATTCGTAATTTAGAATCCTGGTCAAGAGACGAGTTTTTTTCCAAGAAGAATGGAATCATATAAAAGAAACTCGTCTCTTGTCCAAGGTTCTAAATTACGAGGCATAGCCAATTATGGCAAATTACGGCCAACACATCCAATTACTCCTCGTAATTAAAATCCTGGTCAAGTGAAGAGGTTTTTTTTATGGTTCCATTCTTTCCCTCCTTGATAAGTAAGTGCCTTCATAGGAGTCTTAAAAAGTAACCACTAGTGATTGTTTTGGCCGTTAGTCATCCTATAGAATCAGACCTTTTTGACGTTGTGAACAATTAACATTCTGAGTTAATTGCATGACACAAAATTTGCATAAGGGGCCATCTTCATATTAAAAATGTTACTAACTTTAAAATTTCCGATAGCAACACCCCTTTTTGAATCCATTTTTCAAATCTCTGACCTATGTTCACACGAAATGCCAAATTTTGTTAGTTTTTAAGCATTATTAGAGGAGTTAGAGACCTGCAAAGTTTAGGTCCCATAATGTTAAATGAGTTGCACATAAAAAAACTATCCCGATCTATAAATATTTAAGATAATGAAACTAATTTTTTACTGAAAAGAAATTATAATAACCCAAACAAAATGCATTCAATATTGGGGTATTTAAAACAATTTTTATATTTTTAAATAATTATTATATTAATTTTTTTAAAAAATATGAATAGAAACCCCTTAATATTTTTAAAGAAATAAATTTAAGACAAGAAGTTTAAGCGAAATCCTAATTTTTAAAAAAGTTTATTCATAATTTTCTGAGTAAATCACAAAATACTTTTTAATTGCCCTTTAGGGGACTGTGTATTAGATAACGTGTGTAATTGATAAATAAAGACGGCTTTGCATGCATGCTTGCTTGTCATTTTAGAGATGGTCCCCAAAAAGTCCACAAGTGATTCGATCGAATAACTCGTCAAATATGCATCCAAATGTAACGAAAACTTAGATTTAAGGGTTTTCAAGAGTGCTTAACATTTCTAAGTTATTAAAATTGGGTGTTGCTATTGGAAATTTCAAAGATCGTAATATTTTTTATATGAAGACGGCCCCTTATGCAAATTTTGTATCGTGCAATTAACTCAGAATGTTAATTGTACACAATCTCAAAAAGGTCCGATTCTATAGGGTGACTAACGGATGAAATAACCTCAAGTGGGTACTTTTTTATTTCCACAGCTGTACCTCGCTCGTGAAATAAATTCCACTAGTTTTAAAAAGCATTACTTTTCGCACTAGTTGCATAAATATCTATTTTAAGGCTCATTATATATGAATGAAGAAAGATGCATAAAAAATATTAAATTCGCATAAAAAAATATGCACAGTTTCATTTTTAATTTTAAAGCAACAATTTTACTTATTTATTTTTCGAAATGTAAACTTGTAGTTGCAAAAAGTTATTTATTTAAAAAAATCCATCATTATTCTTCAAACTTCAAAAAAATTAGCAAACGATAAAGATTAATTATCAAATCTGAAAAATAAGATTAAAGATAATTATTAATTTTAGCTAATAAAAGCTTGAATTCGAACTAGCTAACGGCCCTGTTTGGCGAATTTATTTCTGAGGCGTTGTTAGCGTGTTTCCTGTTAAGTGCAAAATGTTGTGTGGAAGCAGTGTAAGTGACATATTCTGTAACAAACCAACTTGTTTTTTAAAAAAAACCATGAATGCATTGAAGTATCTTTCAATTCCAAACACCACAATACAATTTCAATTGACAAAGCTCCTCAATTCAGAGAGCTAGTGAATTTGTGCTATTTTAGTTCGGATCCGGCCCGAGCAGCTAAAAAATATCCTACGAATAATACTTTGTGTAAGAGAGTGCACGTTAAATATCCTTTAAAGTACCAATGCTGCGTACGATGTTGCCTTTAACGGTTGTGTGTTGGGTGCCTACTCATGCACGTTAAATATCCCCTAAAGTCCTTACGCTGCGTACGATGTTGCCCTTACCGGTTGCGTTGGGTGCCTACTTAGATGTCGACTAGTCAATTGACTGTGGTTCTAAAATATGATGCCCGTCGCTCGTGTAGCTCTGGTGCGAAGATTATTAAAACCTAACCTAACCTCCAATGAATCAAAAAATCAATCGAATATATACCGTCTAGAGACGGTTTGTGATCGTTAAATCCATTGTGGTTCAATGGCAGATAGTCTTATACAATATCCCTTTTCTTACTGAAGCGCCCCAAAGCGCCCGAACAACTATGGATTCGATAATGTTATTCCTATCAAATATTACGAGGAAGCAAAAATCTTTCGTAGCGAAAGGAATATCGCAAATCGGTTCCCAGTCAGATAAAAGCATCTTTTTAACGGCACTTCAAAATTACGAGGCACGTTGACAAAAATCCCTTAAGGGGTCATAGGAGTCTTTAAAATGTGCAAAGAAGGTACTACAAAACATAGTTTGATCTTTCATGTAATTTTTTAACTACTAAATGTATAAGTATAACTTTTTTATATGTAATTCTACAAGATTTATTATAAAACAAGTTCCAAAATTTATGAAACTATAGCCAAAACTAAAATAAATGATATTAAACATGAAGCTATTTGAACACATTGTGATTAGGCTTGCGCGGCAAATTGTGAGGTCAAAATTGAAAAAATGACCAAGAAAATGACTTTATATTGAACAAATATGTACAAACAAAGACTTATACCTAAATTCTCAGCTCAATTTTAATTAGAAATTATTTGTTAAAAAATTTAAAATCAAAATTTTAAAATTTTTATTAATTTTTTTAGAAAAAAGTTCTTAAAATAATTTCTAATTAAAATTGAGCTGAGAATTTAGGTATAAGTCTTTGTTTGTACATATTTGTTCAATATAAAGTCATTTTCTTGGTCATTTTTTTAAATTTTGACCTCACAATTTGCCGCGCAAGCCTAATCCCAATGTGTTCAAATCGCTTCATTTTAATATCATTTATTTTAGTTTTGGCTAAAGTTTCATAAATTTTAAAACTTGTTTTATAATAAATAAATCCTGTAGAATTACATATAACAAAAATTATACTCATTTATTGAGTAGCTAAAAAATGACATGAAAGATCAAACTATGCTTTGTAGTATCTTCTTTGCACATTTTTAAGACTCCTGTGACCCCTTAAAGCATCAAATAAACCAAGATTAGTATAAAATACATTCTTCTCGAAGGTATAGCTGTGAACAAGTTGACCTGCAAACCCAGAGATCCGATGCCAGGATCGAATGTAATCCTTCTATAAATCATAATATCAATTAAATATCTACCGTATAGAGAGGGTTTGTGCACATTAAATCCATTGCGGTGCAATGTTTCATAGTCTTGCACAATATTACGAATTGGTTCCCAGTCAGATACAAGCATCGTCTTTCTGGCGGCATTTTAAAATTACGAGGCACGTCGACAAAATTCCACAAATAGATATAATACAATGTTTAAATAATTTCTAATATAAATTCTAAAACCGCGTGCAGTAGAACTTCAATTATCCGAAGCATGAATGATTATCCGAAAGTCGGAAAAAAAATTGCACCCGACCCACCTGGTAATGTTTGTCTTTGTTGGATGTCATACCTGATAATATTTTTGTACCAACCAAAAAATTACTAGGCATGGCATCCAGCAGAGATTACAACAATAGGTAGGCAGGTATAAATGTTTATGGTGTCACATAATAAACTTTAGTACCAGATGTAGCTGCTTCCCCTTTTTTGTAGTCACCTGTTATTTATGCAAATTATCTTTTTTAATGCGTATAGTATAGTGTAGTAACTGTTTGTATATTTATCAATCACTTCTAAAAGAAACCTACAAATTTTAACATAAATTGAAAAAAATTACAAAAGCTTGTAACTCAACTTGCCAAACGATACTTTATAAATTGGATTTGATTGGGCTGATTACGACCGAAACTAGAATTTACGTGGTGAGTTTAAAGATCAGGCGTAGCTTTCGTGCGACGTTATTCAATTAACCTGCAAAGTGATTCATCCCGTCTTCTCATAGGGAAAATGGTTGGTACATGTATTTCTGGGTTGTGTGCTTGATCAGATACCCACCTATAAACCTCGTCAAGTAAGACAGACATACAGATTTTTTACTGGCACACAGATAGAGAGGAATTGCACCCAGGGCGACGGCGGGAATTTCTCGAAGGAGGTGTGAGATACGTTGACAAGGGGAGGAGCTTAGGAAAGGTAGTTTAAAACTGACCAATCGGCTACTTATAGAAGGATTGCAAAATAAGATGAAAACGTCAATCAATGAATTAAGGGGTCTAAGGAGTCTTAAAAATGTGCAAAGAAGGAACTACAAAGCATAGTTTGATCTTTCATGTAATTTTTTAACTACTCAATATACAAGTATAATTTTTTTATATGTAGTTCTACAAGATTTATTTAATATGAAACAAATTTTAAAATTTATGAAACTTTAGCCAAAACTAAAATAAACGATATTGAACATAAAGCTATTTGAACACATTGTGATTAGGCTTGCGCGGCAAATTGTGAGGTCAAAATTGAAGACATGACCAAGAAAATGACTTTATATTGTAAAAATATGTACAAACAAGGACTTATACCTAAATTCTCAGCTCAATTTTAATTAGAAATAATTTTTAAAAAAATTTTAAATCAAAATTCAAAAAATTTTATAATTTTTTTTAGAAAAAAGTTCTTAAAATAAATTCTAATTAAAATTGAGCTGAGAATTTAGGTATAAGTATCTGTTTGTACATATTTGTACAATATAAAGTCATTTTCTTGGTCATGTCTTCAATTTTGAGCTCACAATTTGCCGCGCAAGCCTAATCACAATGTGTTCAAATAGCTTTATGTTCAATATCATTTATTTTAGTTTTGGCTAAAGTTTCATAAATTTTAAAATTTGTTTCATATTAAATAAATCTTGTAGAACTACATATAAAAAAAATTATACTTGTATATTGAGTAGTTAAAAAATTACATGAAAGATCAAACTATGCTTTGTAGTTCCTTCTTTGCACATTTTTAAGACTCCTTAGACCCCTTAAGCATTTTGATTTGCTAGTCTCCTAATTCCCTGAACCTCCCTCTAGAGCAGTTCCGATATCTTCACCAGATGTCGCCCTCGGCCACAATAAGTTGCCTGCTCGGTACGATCCCGCCTTAAGGTTGCTTATAGCTCAAGTGTAGATTTAGAGCGACGTAATTCAATTAACCTACAAACTAAGTATGTCATCCCGTTTTCTCGGAGGGAAGATGGTTGGTTGGTACATGTATTTCCGGCTTGTGTGCTTGATGAGAGATCCGCTTATAAACCTTCGTCAAGTAAGACAGACATAGACAGAATTTGTACTGATACAGAGAGAGAAATTACACCCAGGGCGAAGGCGGGGATTTCTCATTGGGTGTGTAAGATTGGTTGACGAGGGAGGGGCTTAGAAAAAATAGTTTCCAAGTGACCAATCGGCTACTTATAGAAGGGCTGAAATCAGAGATAATCAAGATAAATACGTCAATCAATTAATTGAGCATTGTGATTTGCTGGTCTCCGAGTTCTCTGACCCTCCCTCTTTAACAGTTCCAATATCTTCACCAGATGTCGCCTTCGGCCAAGTTGAGTTGCCTTAATCGGTACTATCCCGCCTTAAGGGGTCATAGGAGTCTTAAAAATGTGCAAAGAAGGTACTACAAAACATAGTTTGATCTTTCATGTCATTTTTGAACTACTGAATGTATGAGTATAATTTTTTTGTATGTAATTCTACAAGATTTATTTATTATAAAACAAGTTTTAAAATTTATGAAACTTTATCCAAAACTAAAATAAATGATATTAAACATGAAGGTACTTGAACACACTGTGATTAGGCTTGCGCGGCAAATTGTGAGGTCAAAATTGAAAATATGAATAAGAAAATGACTTTATATTGTACAAATATGTACCAACAAAGACTTATACCTAAATTCTCAGCTCAATTTCAATTAGAAATTATTTTTAAAAAAATTTAAAATCAAAATTTTTAATTTTTTAATAATTTTTTTAGAAAAAAGTTCTTAAAATAATTTCTAATTAAAATTGAGCTGAGAATTTAGGTATAAGTCCTAGTCTGTACATATTTGTACAATATAAAGTCATTTTCTTGGTCATTTTTTCAATTTTGACCTCACAATTTGCCGCGCAAGCCTAATCACAGTGTGTTCAAGTACCTTCATGTTTAATATCATTTATTTTAGTTTTGGCTAAAGTTTCATAAATTTTAAAACTTGTTTTATAATGAGTAAATCTTGTAGAATTACATATAAAAAAATTATACTCATTCATTGAGTAGTTAAAAAATTACAAGAGAGATCAAACTATGCTATGTAGTATCTTCTTTGCACATTTTTAAGACTCCTGTGACCCCTTAATGCAGACGTAATGCAGACGTTCTCTTACGTCAGAATGACAAAAACTTTTTTTTGTAAAATTGGTTATTTCTGTAACATTACTAAAAAAATATCTGTATGTTTACAGAATTTTTTTCTCAGTGTGGGATACGTCATTTTGAAGCAAAAAATCAGTTTAGGCTACATTCCCAATTTCATTAAAAAATTTAAATTAGAAGTTAATTTAAAATTTAAATAACTAAAAATTTTATCTACATTGAAATAACATGGAAATTCCATTTTTATAAAATATTTTCACTGTTGCCATTGCATCAAACGTATAGAAACTTTATTTAAAAAAAAATAAAATTCTTGAAAAAATATATATATTTGCGATATAATTTAATTTGGATTGTTGAAATAAAACAATTAAGTTATTTTGATCGTTCATTATATATGTATGAAGGAACATGCATAAAAAATTCTAAATTTGCATAAAAATGCAAACTTTCGCTTTTATTTTAAAGCAACATTTTTACTAATTTATTTTTTGAAATGTAAACTTGTGACTGCATAAAGAAACTTATTTAAAAAAAAATTCATCACTATTCCTCGAAGTTCAAAAAATTAGCAAACGATAAAGATTAATTATCAAATCTACAAAAGATCATAAAGAATTATTAATTTTTGCAAAAAAGTTTGAATTAGAACTAGCCAACGGCTCTGTTTGGCGAATGTCTTTCTGAGGTGTTAGTGTGTTTCTTGTTGAGCGTAAGATTTTATGTGGAAGCGGTGTAAGTGACAGATTCTGTAACAAACCATCTTGTTTACAGTTTAAAACTGTATTTTTTGTTGAAAAAACTGTAATTTTATTTACAGGAAAACTAATTTTAACAGGGAGAAACTGTTAATTTAGCAGGGAAAAACTGTTTACTTAAAACTTTATCACTGCTTAATAAAAAAACCTAATACTAGCCCTCAAAACCAATTGATTACTTTGTCGCAGACGGTTCAGTATTGGGCTCGCACGCAAGAGGTTCCTGGAAGATATAATCGCACCAGGCCAGGTTATGATCCAGACCAGGAACTCCTTTAGAAACCTAATACACACTCCTTAGCTCCTACACACTGAATCTGCTACTCCACCCAGGAAACCTCGATAACAACCCAAGGACATTAATGTCCTTTGTCCTACCCTTGATATCTCTAAGGAGCGTCCTCGTCTCTCTTTTGAACTTCTAATTTGATACAGGGTGGTTATTAATTAACCTGAGGTGTTCAGAGCCCTTTAGCGAGTAAAGTATTGAATAATAAATTGCACCAGAATAAAGAAACTCGTCTCTTGATCAGGGTTCTAAATTACGAGGCGTAGCCAATTATGGCCATTTACGGCCAACACAGCCAATTACGCCTCGTAATTTAGAACCCCGGTCAAGAGACGAGTTTATATTCTTTTATGATTCCGTTCTTTTCCCCCCTTCTTGATTAGTAAGTGTCTTGTCTCTTGACTAGGGTTCTAAATTAAAAGGCGTAGCCAATTATGACCATTTACGGCCAACACAGCCAATTACGCCTGGTAATTTAAAACCCTGGTGAAGAGACGAGTTTATTTCTCATGGTTTAAACTTTTTTTTTTTTTTTTAGGAAATCAAAATCCCAGGGTCTACTATGCATGCTCAGAAAATTTGGTTAGGTTTCGTCCAATACTTTACTCGCTAGAGAGTTCTGAACACCTCACGTTAAATAATAACCACCCTATACTTTACCAAATACTTTACTTACTCTTATCTCTGTTTGTCTGTCCCCACCCCACAGCTGTAACTATTCGATCCACCAACGATCCGATTTTGCCGTTGGCGATACAAATAGGTTTGACTCTGTCGTTGAACTTGATTGGCGCAGTTGTCTCCAGGATGGCGAGGTCGTTGTTAAGATTATAGTCATAGTTATATTTCGGATGCACTATGAAATCTTTGAACAAGATCTTGACCGCTTGGCTGGAACGTCTGTCAGCGACGCCGGCGATGGCGTAGAGATTTTCTACTTTCTTTTCTTTGCCGCCTCTGGGGTAGAAAAAAAACAAGGCTTTCAGTCGTTTGTTTACTAGCTCAATAACTATTTCAATATTTAAAGATACCGGGGCTAATTTTTTCATGGGTCAAATTTTCTTACAAACCATAATTAGGGAAATAAGATTTTCCAACTGGTGACTAGGAAGAAAACGAGCCCCGACCTTTCATAAACTAACCTTATTGTGTAAAAAAATGCAATAATTTTGCAATAAAATTAGCAATATAAACATTTAGTTCTAAATTTAAACAGTAGCATTCTAATATTAAAAAACGGTACACACACAAAAAAACGAAAGCTGACAGAAGCAAGTGCATTTCTAAAGCAAGAAATGCCTCTCCAATTACTAACAAGGAGAAAGATTCAAACAAACAAAAAGATTCTTGAAACAAACAAAAAGATTCTTGAAACAAACAAAACAAACAATAAAAACAAACACTTTATTAATAAAAAACAAACACTACAGAAAAAATTTTGTCCCAAGGGGGTAAAACAGGAAATATGTGACAAAAATAATCATAATTATAATTAATAAGACACCTAAGTTAATAACAAAAAAACCCACAAAAAAATTTAAATGCTTAAATATACACAAGCGAAAAAAAAAAATGTGGCAATGCTATATTATCAAAACAAATTTCCAAAAATACTGGTCAGTGGAAATATATATATACAAAAAACATTTCATTTCTATTAAGGGGTCATAGGAGTCTTAAAAATGTGCAAAGAAGATACTACAAAGCATAGTTTGATCTTTCATGTCATTTTTTAAATACTCAATGTATAAGTATAATATTTTTATATGTAATTCTACAAGATTTATTTATTATAAAACAAGTTTTAAAATTTATGAAACGTTAGCCAAAACTAAAATAAATGATATTAAACATAAAGTTATTTGAACACATTGTGATTAGGCTTGCGCGGCAAATTGTGAGGTCAAAATTGAAAAAATGACCAAGAAAATGACTTTATATTGTACAAATATGTACAAACAAGGACTTATACCTAAATTCTCAGCTCAATTTTAATTAGAATTTATTTTAAGAACTTTTTTCTAAAAAAATTAATACAAATTTAAAAATTTTGACTTAAATTTTTTTTAAAAATAATTTCTAATTAAAATTGAGATGAGAATTTAGGTATAAGTCCTTGTTTGTACATATTTGTACAATATAAAGTCATTTTCTTGGTCTTTTTTTCAATTTTTACCTCACAATTTGCCGCGCAAGCCTAATCACAATGTGTTCAAATAGCTTCATGTTTAATATCATTTATTTTAGTTTTGGCTAAAGTTTCATAAATTTTAAAACTTGTTTTATAATAAATAAATTCTGTAGAATAACATATAAAAAAATTATACTCATTTATTGAGTCGTTAAAAAATGACATGAAAGATCAAACTATGATTTGTAGTATCTTCTTTGCACATTTTTAAGACTCCTGTGACCCCTTAATTAAAAAAGGCATCAATATCGTCTATTGACAATATAAATTTAAATAAAGAATTTTTAAACCAGTTTAAAGAAGGGATACTGATAAAGTAAAGGCTCGCTCGTACCTCGCTCGTGAAATAAAATCCACTAGTTTCAAAAAGTGTTACTTTTCACACTTGTTGCATAAATATCTATTTTATAACTGCGTGAAAAAAATCCGACTTTTACATTACAATTTCAATATCGAACGCGTGCAAAAAGTCAAACTTTTTGAAACAGTGACACAAAGTACTTTTTTTCACCCAAAAGCAGTGAAAAAAAGTACTTTGTGTCACTCTTTTCATTAGATGCCAACATTTCAAGTAAAATTTCGATTTGATAATACTCATAAAATCCAAAGATTTATCGATCTGCTTTGTTTATAGTTATTTAAGCAACTAGTTCCGAAAATGATACTTTATTAAGCGAGTGGCTTTTATTTCACGAGCGAGGTACGAGCGAGTGAAATTATGACACGAGCTTAATAAAGTATTATTTGGAACGTGCTTGCTTACAATATTTTTTATAATGGCGTGCAAAAAAGTATTTCTACCAATGAGTGATTTTCATAACATCCTTTAGTTTCCATGGAGATATTCGAAAATGCAAAGTAGTGAAAGAAAAGTTGTAAAATACTTTTCTATTTTGAATCAAAATAGTATTTAGATTAATTAGTGCCACCGAACATAGGTGAAAATGAATTTGATATGATGTTCGATCAACTTCCAGATTAAATTAACAAAGCAGCTAAGGAAGTTTGGTCGAATCTTCTTCCAGAAAAGTATTGTTTGGAGTGTAATTTGTGTTCTTACTTTTATCTTATTTCATTTCCTTTAATAATTTTTGTAATACTTTTAGTTTCCATGGAGATTAGAAAATGCAAAAGTAATGAACCAACAGAATTAACTGAGTTTCGTGACCATTTAGTTTCCATGGAGATATTCATGACATCATTTTGCTTTTCTACCAATCAGAAACTCTTATTTACTTTACCACACTTGTGCCGAAAGCCAACTTTTCGAAGACTGTCTGTGACGCAAGCACGTAAAGTGTCATTTTCGCAAGGATTTATGAATGAATATGATATAAAAAAGGGAACTTTTTTGCACGTTGTTATAAAAAAAATATTATGCGCTTGAATTATTTTTTAATCAATGAAATTTTTTTCTCGCGATGGGAATATTTCTTAAGTCATGCTCTTCGAACAGCGAGTTCATTGGTTGTTTTCTTTGACAAAATGTTGAAACACGCTTATTGGTTTTTAATAGCGTCACGCGCTCCGAACTGCGAGTTCATTGGTTGTTTTCTTTGGCATCTCTTCTGGAAGCTCAAAATTCATTTTAGTCTAATTAGCGCATGAATTATGTTTAACCAATAAGATTTGATTTTTTTCACGTAGTTATAAAAAATAGTGTATGCAACACGTGCGAAAAGTAAACTTTTTAAAACACGTGTCATTATTTCACTCGCTCGTACCTCGCTCGTGAAATAAAATCCACTAGTTTTAAAAAGTATTACTTTTCACACTTGTTGCATAAATAACTATTGCGAAATTGATCTTTAAATCATTTAAAAAATCGTTTCAAAAAGGCATTTTTTTTCACGTGATCTCAAATACGTCGGATTGGCTGACGTCACCATGAACTATAAACAAACCTGCGTGATGCTTTTTTTTTGTTTTGTTTTCGGATCAAACTTGATTTAATCTAAATTACTATTGACTTACTACTTAATTACTATTGAAATAATAAATATTAAGAAAATGTAGGGCTGTTTTACAGAAACGTATATTTCAAATTTGCCTAAAATCGATTCCAACGTGGTGTTTCAAAGTTTGTTTATAGTTCAAAGTGACATCACAGATACCATGTGACAGCCAGAAAGCGTTTTCAGGAGTGATTTTTCGTCCTAATTTTAAAATTCATTTTTCTGCCTTTTTATGGGGTATTTGAAAAAAAAATACGTATCTTATATTTTTGAATTAAGAACATTTCAAGCCAATAAAAACTTTTTAGTCAAGTACCCTATTCTCCAAAAAAGCTTCCGAAAACATGCTACAAAACACCTGTTTTGAAACAGCACAAGTATTACGTAGCCGCCCCGGTGGCTCAATCGTTAGGACTCTAGCCTTTGGAGCTGCTGGCGTCGGGTTCGAATCCCGGTCATTTATGGATGTTTGTGACCGTCAATAAATGTTGTTATTTGTCTATGTGTTATTCATTTCTTTGTGACTGTAAAAATTCTTTCTGTGTCTGTCCCACTTGACGAAAGCTTATAAGCGTTTCTCTGAACAGGTACACAAGCTGGAATATATATGTGCTATGTATTACGTAAAAATGACAGCATTAAAATATTTGTTGCTTCAATGCAAGCATTTTATTGGTGACAAACGAACCCACATTTGTGCTGTTCATCACAACTGACGATCACGAGAGGACACGATTACTATATCCATGCCCGAATGACAAAAAAATTATTAACAATATCGTATTCCAAAAAAAAGTAGAACAATATTATGAAATTTCTTTTAAAGTACCGTAATATATTTTAAATTTGTATGTTACCTTTCCATTGCTGTACGATCACAGTTAAAAAGACAATTCAAGTTAAAATTCAGAAATAGAAGCTGTTGCAATTTTTATTCTGGGGTAATCTGTTTTTTAAGAAAATTCTCTCAAAAAATAATGATCAAATTTGATCAAAATTTATCTCAACAATGTAGTTTTGACATGGTATATAACATCAAATTATTGTAAAAGTTGCAATAAATTAAAAAAAAGAAGTTCTAAAAGAACTAAAATAGCCTACTTTCCTGTTACTTAAATACTGACTGAAATTCTTATAGGGAAACAACTATATTCATAATAGTGAGTGTCATATACAACCGTTTCTATAAAAATTTATACACATTAGAATAAATTCCACTAAACGCAGCATTCAGCTATAATTTAAACATCTTAAATCCAAAATCAATGATTTTCATTTATTTAATATTTAAAAAAAAATTAATATTATTTATCATCTCTTTGATTTATTTGAAGTTCTACGAATAAGTAATTATATATTTATAACAAAAAAAACATGAAACTACTCTAAAATGCACTTAAAATAAGAAATGTAAGTATAAACTTATCAGGATTACACGTACAAATATGTCTTGTCATTACTTAGTAAACAAATATTAAACAATCAAATAATCACATCCCTGACGTCATTTTAAACCGATTTATGATCAAAGTAAATTTTGCTTAAAATAATATTATTATCATATGAACAAAGTTTCTCATTTCAATGCTAATCCAATGGGAAATGCGTACAGACAGACGGACACAAAGTATGAAAGTTGAATCTCTGAGGTCATACCTTTCTAACAAAAAAATAATTTTTAAGATCGGAAGGATAGAACTGATTTTGAAAGGAGGGTAAGGACGGACACACAGACATCGACCAAATGTCAAAACCTAATTTTTATTTTTTTTTTCGAATAAAAAAAAAGAAAAAGTATGTTAAAAATAATACTCACTTGACTAAACAATGAGCTGCTGTCAAAATTGAGGTTTCGGATATTATTGATCCAGTGCATGTAAAAATGCCTTTATGATACAAAGCAATCTGCAATACAAATTAAACAAGAAGTTCTTAAAGAGCTAAAGTAGCCTTATTTCCTGTTACTTAAATATTTACTGAAATTCTATTCGGGAAACAACTGGGTTCATATCAGTAAATATCATCACCAATCGTTTCTACAGTAGATTTATGCACATTAGAAAAAAAATCGCCTTAAAGAAAAAATCAACTGTTTTTTCTTAATATTCTTTCACAAATTAAATTAATATTTTTTTTATCGTCTGCTCTATTTTTTTGTAGTTCGAAGAATAATTAAACATTTATTAATAACAAAATGATGTAACAACACCAAACTGCATTAAAAAAATAAAATACCGTTTCATAGCCTAAAAATTAAAAAATTAAAAATGCGCAATGCACTCATGAATTTCATCACAATTCTCTCATAAATACATAAAATCTTTTAGCTCACTTGGCGCATTTTGGAAAATAATTTGGCGAGAAAATATAGATAACTACAAACACTCATTATACAGCTCTAGCACAATGCCCTTCGAACAACCAACCAGCTTATAAATTATTTATTAAAAAAACATTTTGCCCAGTTGGCGCGTTTCAATTAATAACTTGGCGAGTTTGGCAACGTATTTGAAGAAAATTTGCGGCATTAAACCCTAATAAGCAGATCTAGTGTGGCGGCCTTTATCAACCATCATAGTTCAGTAATAGCTTAACAATACATTTATTGCTTAAGACATGCATTCATACAACTGCTTACATGCATTCAGTCAACAGAAAAATCAATGAAAAAATCACCGCATAAATAAACCCGCAATAAAATCCGGGAATGGAGACTGGCTGAATTAAATCAACTGAAACATATCAATTATTTTTTAAATAATGAATTTACTTTCTGAAGGTAAGGGCAACAGAATAAAAAAAATACATTTTCAAAATAAATTTATTTTCCTAAAAGTTTAATTTAATCTTTTCTGCCGATGGCAACAGGATGGGGAGAAAATGATCGGATTTGAGCGAAAGTGGTGCACTCTTTCAGAAAATTATAATTTTCTCCAAAAATAGAATATTTTAAAACCTAAAAGCCCAAAAATCATAATCTAAGGTTGTACTATACATTTGTACCAAGTTGCGAGTAAAACAAATAAGTTTCTCATGTCATGGTTGATTTTCAACAGCGATTTAAACGACTCAAAATTGAATTGCAATGCTAATTCAAAGTGAAATTCGTCGAGAGATAGAAGATGTTTGTCCGTCCGGACGTACAGACAGGTGGACAAAAAGTATGAATGTCGGGTCTCTGAAGTCATAGCTTTCTAACAAAAAAGAATTTTTAAGATCCGATCTATAGAACTGATTTTGCAAGGGGGGTTGGGACGGACAGACTGACATCGACAGCAATGTAAAACAACATTGTAAACAACTGGTGGCAGCAAATGCTGCCAGTAAAATTTTAAGTATTTGAATGTCAATACCTACTTT
This sequence comes from Hylyphantes graminicola, assembly GCA_023701765.1. Lineage (NCBI taxonomy): Eukaryota > Metazoa > Arthropoda > Arachnida > Araneae > Linyphiidae > Hylyphantes > Hylyphantes graminicola. Next base: position 60,929,304 of record CM043113.1, read on the forward strand.
TTAATTTTTTTAATTCTTTCAAATAAAAAAAGGAAAGTCTAAAAATATTTAGAATAAATGAATCAGATTGCATTGGATAGCGCAGAAATAAATTGGATAGTAATAATTTATAAATGCAAATCAACGTTGTAAGGCGTTTATGGTAAATTTGTAAATATTGAATTTCTTTCAAGATTATATTATATTTTTTTAATATTATTTCATTTCTATACAATACTTCAATAAACCTTTCAGTCCCAGTGATGCCATTTGGCATCATCACTTTCAATATTTTTTTCAAAATGTTTATGTCCCGCTATGATATCCAAATACACATCATTCGATTCTTCACACTTTCAGGGTGTTTTGCACCTTGGACCCCTAAAAAAGGGACTTCGGGACCTAAATTTTAAAAAAAAGGGACCTTAAGGGACCACTTAAAAATATCGACAAGTGCTTAAGACATGTTGGAAATGAGAAAATTGTTAATTAAGGCAAAAACCTGAGTTTTTCTTTTTAAACCTGACTAAAAGAAACACAAGAAAAACAGAAGACCGTGAAGAACATTATTAGGGTATTAAACTATTTCAACTTGCATGGTAACTTATTGTCATGCTAAAGATGAGCAACTTATAAGATTGTATACTAACAAGTTTTTTCAGCATGAATACAAGGTTAGGAGAAGAAACATCAATTTGCCTTAGATCTTGATGAAGCAGTTTCACAATTTACATTGGGGCTGGGGAGCCCAGTCAGTTAGGCACTTGCCTAGCATGCAAAAGTCCCAGGTTCGAGTCCAGGCATCCTCAAAAAGTAACTGCCGACCTATAAATGGCCCATGCAGCCGAAAATGTCCGTCGAATAACAACCGTGCAGAGGAAGTGCACGTTAAATAATAAATATCCTCCTAAGTCCCAACGCTGCGTACGATGTCACCCTTGACGGTTGCGATGGGTGCCTATTCATGTGCCGGCTTGTCACTTGAATGTTGTTCTAAAATACGACGCCCATCGCCAATGGCCCTCGACGATAATTCCTACCTAATCTAACAATTTGCAATGCAAGTCATTAGGAGCGGACATTTTTTCAGTAATGCAGCTAATGAAATAAAAATTCCAAGTTCAAATCTAATATCTAAAAAAAAGAAGAAATGAAAGCAAAGAAAGTAGCTGACAAGTTGTTGGACGAAGCCACAAAGAGGTTGGAGAGTGCCATAAAATGGAAGAATTTTGAAGAGATGACTCTTGCTCAGGGAATGCTGCAGGCATTTTATCCCCTGACAGTCATTGCAGTCTTGTCCGAATGTTAAAACGTTGCCAGAAGTAGAGAAGACTCTTTCAACAGATGTACTACTATGAGACAATGATAGCATGGCTTTTACTACTTTAGACACAGCAGGATATTTAATACAATTGTTTGAATTTTGTAAAGCAAAACTAATATTGGTCAATTGGAACACAGACTTCAGATATTTCTTCAAATTTAAGAAGTTTTTATTCATCTAAAAGGCGACAAATGTCTACGCAAAGTATTTCTCCAACTGAAAATAACTAATATGCCCAATCCTTATTTCTGAGTGACAAAGAATTTCAACAACAAAAAAATGCCGCACGCTAGTCACATGGTAATACTTTTTTTTTTTTAAAAAAAAAGGGACTTAAGGTACCAAACGTGAAAAAAGGGACTAAAAGGGACCGAAAATAAAAAAGGGACTTTAAGGGACTAAGGGACCTACTCTAATTGCCCTGCACTTTGTTCTATCATACAAAATTTTACTTTAATCTCAATAGAAGTCAGAACTACTATTTTTTTTATTTAGAAAATGGTCAACAAGCGTTTCTCCTGATTTTTTATAAGTTCACTTCAGTTCCACATATTTAAAACACGATTTAAACTATTTCGGTTAAAATAATAACTATTTTTTTTAATAATATGGTCGGATACCTTAAAATATATAACTCGAAGTGTTTTTAGGTAATATAATTTTTTTATTTTGTTGTTTTCCACAGTTAAAGAATTTGGCATTGTTTCAAAAACCAAATAAAAAAATTTAATGGATTTTTTTTCCTTATGGAATTCGTATATTTGACCTAAAATAAGCTTATTTTGTGAATATCAGATGTTTCTGTAGTGTAGTACATTTTTGGGACTGAAAGGGTTAATATAATGCAATATTAACTACTAAAAACTAATGAACATTTCCTGCAAATCATTTTGACGTGATAAAAATATTTACATCCAACAGTTTTATTTAAATTTCAGTAATTCTATGGAGCCAAAATAAAAATATACTGGACTAATATTTTCACGAAAAATATCTTAAACTATTTAAATCAAATAAATAAAAAATCTATTTAACCAAAAATGTAATGCTTTTTTCAAATTGTAAAGTTACGCTTATCTAACCGATTATAAGTTACTTTTCCAAATTTCAGATTTTATAAATATAGTAATATTAAAATTTAATAAATTTCTATAAGTTATGTGTGATGCTGGCAAAATTGACGTCAGGTTACGTTTTTAAATATTTTGTATCTTTCAGAATATTGAGCACAGTGGGGTGAACCCCCCCCCCCCCCCCCCGAGGCAATTATTGGATAAAAATCAAACTTTTACCATACTTCTCACACTTATATATAATTTTTAAAATAGGAATTTTTTCATAAAGACTATTAGGTATATGTGTTGGATAACGCTGTTGAAATTTACTATTTTAATTGCCAGTCCACTGGCGCAATGGTTAGTGTACTAGCCTTTGGAGCTGCTGGGCTCGGGTTCGAATCCCGGTAAAGGCATGGATGTTTGTGTTTGTCAATAAATGTTGTTATTTGTCTATGTGTTTGTGGCGTCCTTCTTTGTGTGTCTCTTGTGACTGTCTCTTCTAGCGAGCGGGGTAATGGGCTATATAGCCTACGCCCTTCCCTTCTAGAGGGCGCAATCACTGTCATTGTCATACTACAGTGGTGTAAATTGATTTATGAACTGACAGTTTTTTAACAGTATTTCTTTATTAAATGCATTTTTATCGATTTAAATTTTATATACTATACAGGCTTTGCATTATAAACTATACACGTAAATAAAATTTTATATAAATTCGTAAACAATTTATTTTGTTGATATTTTAGTTTTAGCATAGGGAAATTGATTTATGAACTTTTACATTAAATCTCAATTAATAATTGCTAAAACTATTTTTTGTCGCTAATGCTTCCTTGATTTTGTTTTTTATAGACAACACAAAACTTTGGGTCAAGTTTTGGTCAAGCAATTTGCAGTTTTTAATGACTAAGTCCTTCTATCCCATAACTGATGCACATTCATTAAAACCATACTCCATTTGAGTAAATTATTCAAACCAACTGATCTCAGACATTATTCTTGGGGTTTAAGTTATGGCTATTGGCAGGATGATCTAAATGAACAACACTTAGTTCATTAAACAGTCTTTAATTTCGTTTGAAATGTGGATACTTGCATTAGCATGCATAAAAATCTAATCAAAAGCATAGTTTAGCCATGCAATAAGGAATTAAAGAATTTGCTAGAACTAATCTGCAACAAAGTGATGTTTGTCAGCCCTTCAGAAACATAACCTTGTTTCTTCAATCATAAGATATCGGGGCCCAAACCACCAAACTTCCACCACTAACATTTCTGCTGAAGACAGATCTTGGTTATTTCCGAAGATCCTTTCAATAACATTTTAAACCATCACGTCCATCCAAATTATACTTTTTTTCATCAGCAAATGTCACTTTTTTCCTATTTCTCTCCCTCCACCTCCACCCCCACCCAATCCATTTTCATGTAGTTACGACTATATTTTAATAGCCTGTTCTTATGATGAAGAGTAAACTTTGGGCCAGCCTTCATTTTGGAACATTTCAAGTTCGACGACGACAACAATATTTGTCCTACTCTTCTGGGAGTTACAGACAGTGATTGTTCATAGCAAATTCGCCCTGTAATGCCCAAATGCTGACACAAATGGTAACTTTTTGGGACACAAGTCCAATAATCCTGCTTTTGTCCCTCGTCCCACGAGGGTTACACCTTTTTTAATGATGGTTTTTGCCGAAGTCAGAATGATTCTTCAAATATTTATGAATTATATTTATTGATCTTTTAATTAATATGCTAATTTATCTTTCAGATTTGTTACAATATTATATAAGGGTCATTTTTTTACCTTTTTGGCTTCAGGCAGTCCCGCAAGCTTTCCTATTTAGTAAAACGGGAATAAAGCAGATAAATTTCAACAAATTTGGCCTTAATCTTATTTATAAACACTGATAGTAAGCTCCCCTGAAGTTCAAATGAAGAACTAGTTAAAATATTTGGTACCTGGGTTCAAACTAAATTTGAGTTCATAAATCAATTTCCATCATTTGACATGCTCAAAAACTAAAATTAGATATATTTTTATTTAATATCATTTTTTGAAAAAAAAATATGTGTGAAATTCCTTTATTATGCTCTGAATATCCAACACACAAAATTTGAATTGGTAGCACTTAATACAAAGCGATATCTGGTGAAAAGAATGTTAGTTCATAAATCAATTTCCACCACTGATTTTAATTGTAAAAGTTAAGAAAAAAAGTAAACATGTCTCCAAACATTACCCCACCAATTGGGGTCTTTATTGGACAGCAGTTTTCAACATGTTCTGTACAGCATTCAGACTAGATACAATGTATAAAGTGTGTGATATGTTCTGCTCTATAGTACTGTGTTTTTGATAATTATTTAACACCCATAGCTTCTGTAAAAAAATTATAACAGTAAAATCTAGTAAAAATTACTAAATATTTTAATTTCTCAAGTTCAGACATTGAGTAGATGGTGTTTCTTAATCACAAAAAACTATACCAAGTAAATTTAAGCATATTTCAATGCTTTATGTCTTAATCTATAGCATTTTGAACAATTTCCTTGCTTTGTCCAATAATTACCCCGTAAGTAAACATGCATATCATAATGTTACTATACACTCTACAATGTTTATTTTTTTTTTTCATTTCAAACCACCTTTATATGCAGGGTGAGGAAAATAAAAGTGGAACCAACGTGGATATAAGAATACGACAGAAATGTCCCCAAGTCAATACAAAAACGGGTTTGTATTATAACCAATACAAAAACAGGTATGTAACTTAAGGTAGGCGAGTACCCAAAATTCTAAATTTTTCACTATTAGTTTAATCTTTTCCAAATTTGGCATAGTAATTTCAAATATAATGAGTAATGCTTTTTAGGCAATTTTTTTTTATTTAAATATAATTGATTTATTTTAAACGGTGTTTTTCACCTAAAAAAAGGGGTTTACGCCAACACTTCTAGCTTAAACAGTTTTACATCAATTTACCTGGATTTTTTTAACAGGTGCTATTTCAATATATATCTGTGCCATGAACCTCTAACATCTGGTGTAAATATACAAGTTTTAAAAAAAAAATGTCCAAGTGTAAGTTAATCGAAAAAATCTTTTTTTTTGTGTGGTTAATTTATAACATTTTTATTAATAACTTATTTTCTTGCAATTTGTATGTTTTCTTGAAGGTCATTGCATGCATCAGTTCAAAACGAAGAATTTAACACATAATTAATGTTTATAGGATGAAAATTCAATGTGGGTAGACTTGTTATTGTAAACCTCTTTTTTTAGTAGAAAAACACCGTTTAAAATAAATAAATCATATTTAAATTTTTAAAAAAAATTGCCTAAATAGTATTATTCATTATATGTGAAATCACTATGCCAAATTTGGAAAAGATTAAAGTAATTGTAAAAATTTTATAATTTTAGGTATTCGCCTACCTTAAGCTATTTATCGCTTCAATATTAAGCCCAAACAAATGCTTGGCAACTTATTTGCCTACTACGCTATGGTTTGAGAAGCTAGTTGAAATGAAATATAAACAAGGTTTGTAGAGCTGATCAAGGAAAATCCCACTAGTGATTATTTGATTGTTTCGGTCATTATTTATCCTAGAGAATCGGAATTTTTTGTTTTTGGTAGGGTAAGGTGGGGTAAGTGGGCCACCTTTTTGGCATAATTCGACTTTAGACCCTCATACAACTGGATGTAATCGGCCTAACAACTTACTTTTTTTTGTGGTCCATTCTCTTATATGTTATTACTGTACCCATGGCAACCTTAACACAAATTGGCAAATAATAAATTTAAAAAATATGTTTTTCTTTTTGGTCATCCGAGTGGCCCACTTGCCCCGCAAGGTGGGGAAAGTGAGCCACCCCCCTAATATATTTTTACACATAACTGGTAGAGATATGGTGGGGCAAGTGGAATAATCTACATGATTTTTTGAGTGTTTTAAAAAAAAAAAGTAATGATGTATCTTTTATAGTTGCCCCATATCAACTTTTTCTGGCATGCAAGCTTACTAAAAGAAAAAATACGTTAATTTTCATCTTGTCATTTTTGCATGTAGCGTAAAAAAAATGTTAGGGCTCCTGATTTTAAACTGGCCTATATCAATGAATTGGACAATGAATAGTGAATATGATTAACCCTATGAATCAGTGAATATGACTTTTTTAAAGTATATTAAAGAGTTGGGGCGAGTGGGCCACCCCTGGCCCACTTACCCCACCATTGTGGTGGCCCACTTACCCCAAACGCGGGGCAACTGGACCACCCCAATTTTCTTTTTACCTTATCAACATCACAAATACATGACACTACAAAAAGATACTATGTTTTATACACTTTCAAAATATATAACATTTTGTTTTGTATCATGAACCGTTTGGAAATAATTATAAAAATAGTATGATGGCGTGAATTACGAAAAGATGCATTTTAAAAAATTTCACAAAAAGGATTGTACCTTCTTACATACTTAAATGAAAATGATGCCATAATGTTTCCTGCATCTATTGGGGTAAATACGTAAAAAATATTGTAACATATTTTTTACGCCCATAATTCGGGAAATGCCAATGGTGGCCCACTTGCCCCAATGGGCCACTTACCCCACCTTACCCTAATACAAAACATTCTAAACTGATTGCAAGACACAAAATTTGCATTATGGGACGTCTTCATACAATACGAACTAAGATATGAACTGGCTACTAGTCTATGAGTAGCTCTAATGTGAAGCTAATCCGGTCCAACCAATGCAAAAACAATTTTCAGGGGGTTTCAAGAGTATTTATCGCCAAGCATTTCAACGTATTCCTATCACTAGACCAGGGCCACTTTTATTTTCCTCACCCGGTACATATCCCAAGAATGAGAATTACAAAACTGAAGGTCCATGTAAAAGTAAACAAAATTATACCACTGTGGCATTGATTTTGGGCCCTGTCCAATAACTACCCCGATGGCCCGACCGTGACCGAGTGGTTAAGTCACCAGCCTCAGGACTCAACCTTCTCAGGCTCAAATCCCACCTACTTCCAGTCATCCTATAAATCGGATATCTGTACGGGAAAGAGAACAAAAATCCAACTCGTGTGATGGATGGGCCCAAGTGCACTGGGACAGACGTGCTCTTTAAATCTGTGGAGTCCAAAGTCCCGACGGCGTTAGCGTACGATGCCGCTCAAAGTTCCGTTGGGTGCCCGCTCAGGTGTCGACCTCGTCACTTGAACAGGGTTCTAAATTACGAGGCGTTATTAGCTGTGTTAAAGCCCCTAAAGGAGACTAGAAATAGGCAGTCGGAAACGATTACATGACCTTACCTAACTACCTTTTCCATGTCCAATAAGTACCCCGGGTCACCCTACATGGCTAGAAATACAAATATCATTTCAATTTTCGCCGGTTAACTAAATAAACTCACCGCGTATGGAAATTCTCCGTCTTTTGCTTCATACCCTCGGATCACCCTTTCTTCCTCTTCGTTTTTCAACTCTGAAATATTAAGGTAGGTCTGTACCTTGTATACGGCTAATGTTAAATTGATCTTTTTGAAAGTTGCATAGTACTGACCTACCTTAAGGCTGCTCATCAACCCCATTCCCCGTCCTCCTTCGATCGGGCTTGCTAATGTTAAGTCTATGGGGAAAAAGTGGTTTTTGTTCCAAAAAAAAAGTCAAGAAATTATAGGAATATTTTGTGTGATGCGGTTTTTTTTTAAATTCATAAAATTCCAATAAAGTAGTGCTTTTAGAGGTTATTTTTGTAAAAAACGTTACTTGCCTTCTTTTAAAAGAAAAAAATTTAGATTAAAAAAAAGTAAATAACGTTTTTAAAAAAATAACCTCTAAAAGCACTACTTTATTGGATTTTTATGAATTTAAAAAAAAAAACCGCATCAAAATATTCCTATAATTTCTTGACTTTTTTTGGAACAAAAACCATTTTTTCCTCATAGACTTAACATTAGCAAGCCCGATCGAAGGAGGACGGGGTATGGGGGTGATGAGCAGCCTTAAGACACATTCGCCATACGAATTATGTCTCAAGGATTTTCCTTCTCGGAATCGGAAGGTCTCCCACTAGGTCCCGATGCCACCCAAGACCCACCGAGTATATGCGGAGTAAGTGCTCGTTAAATATGTGGGAACGAAAGTCCTGTGGGTGGTCATGGCGCAGTTTCCCACAGATACAGGTCCCTGAAGACAATTTCCCTCCTTTTCGGGGACGTGCCAAAAAGTGAGGAAGTGGCGAAAGATGAGCCGCATCTTTCACTTATGTAAGCAAAGCGTTTTCAGTCTGTCCTCCTATTTGACAAAGGTTTATAAGAGGATCTCTGACCAAGCACACAAATCAGAATATATAATATATATGTCTTCCAAAGTTTATCGTAATTTTACAAATAAAGATGCATTGAATATCATTTAAATGTAGATATTTAATGAAATATTTTTAGTAATTTATGTGCGTAAAAAAACGTTTGCTCTTTTTTTTTTAAATTCCGTATAAATTAGGGATTTAATAACGAAAAGTTTTTATACAAACTTTATCTACTTATTTTTAGTAAGATTTCAAAGAATTTGCATTTTAAAGACATTTCAATATTCAGTTTTATTTAGTACTGTTAATATTTGGTTCTTTATTTATTCGTAAAATCTAGTAAATTAACTAAGGTAAGTATTATTGTTCACCTAAGAAAATGAAAAAAAAAAAAAACAGGTGAACTAGAATGTCAAATGATTTAAATTTTTTCATAAAAAGATAATCGGAAGTTAAGTATAATATAAAGAAAACTTAATATTTGACTGGTTATTAATCATTTAAATAAAATTTTAATGCATATTTTAAAAAAATTGTAATAAATAGTTTTGATAAACAAATATTTGCTATATCGTTTAATAACTCAGGTTTAACTTAATCCTTTAAGTACGGTTTAGAGTACAAAATAGTATTGTATTTATCAATAGTTATGTTATAGATTGCTAAAAGTTAATTAGAACGATAAGTTGACCAAAAAAATTAAATATTCTTTACTTTAAATTTACTTTAAATTGCTAACGCCATTGGTAACGTCAGCTTAAAGAAGTGAATAAGCAACTTTGAAGTATACAGCATTCTAAAAGGAAATAAAATCAGTAATTAAGGCAATGAAAAAGACTTGAATGATTTACCTTTTCGAAGTGATTCCCCAAGCTGTAAACAAATATATAAATTAGATGTTTTGCCAAATGGTGATTCGATTATATAATCCACACAAATAATGAAATTAATCCTGAAATCTAAAGAAATTAAGCAAAAACATTTTTAAAAAAATGTTTACAGTTTATTATGAGATACATTAATATATGGTGATTTTCTCAAAATTTTAACTTTTTCAGAAATTTTGAAACATCCCGCTTCAGATTTAATCAAAAACATCTATACACTATTAATTTCGGAGATGATAAAATACATTAAAGTTCAGATGACTTTAATGACATTCTCCCTTATATTTGGTTTACTTTATATATAATTTAAGCTTAATTACGTTATGGCTGCTGATATTTTTATGCATTATAAGTATTTGAAATAAAAGCTATATCCTTAACATGCTAAAATAAACATTATTCACTTGACTTCCACACTGAAAAACATTTTATGTGGAAGCAGCAGCAGGGACAGTAACTATTTCCTTTTCCTTTTTTTAATTAATTCTTCTCATTTGCTATCCATGCCATTCGCAAAGTGCAAAACTAAATTTTTTTTAAATAAATAATTTCAGAAAACGCCGAATGCGGTTGTTGAGAAAAAAACGAATTCCGGTTTTCCCCGCAGAAAACAGGTATCCGGTTTAGACCGGTCTCCTGAAAAACCGTCTTTTCGGTCAAAACCGAGGGTTAAAAAAAAACGGTTTTGGTTTTCCATCCCTAAAGTGTTTCAAATAAGGGTGGCAGGAACTATAATAACGTAGTGTGGAAGCTAAAAGTTGTTTCGCAACAAACTTTCATAAGCGATTTTTAATAGAAACTTGCTGGTCTGTCCCTAAAGTTTGAGCTGAAGAGTGATTTCAATTAGACAGTCTGACAGACTGAAAAATGTTCAAAATCCCCTTTTATAAAATGAGCATCCCTCAAAACGTGTCGAAAACCAGAAATGTCTATTTCATTTTTTTTACATCATCCCAATATTTTTATCACCTAATATAATGCCATATTCGATACTTAAAAGTAAATATAGTTATTTTAAACCATTAACTTCATTGAAAATAATATTATTTTAGGAACTTTTTAGAGTTACTTTTTTAACAAAACAATTGCCCAGGTAATTTTGTTTGTAAGTTTCTTTTAGGCAAAAATACGAGTAAGATAGCTATGCAATGAGAAAATAAGTATGCATTTTTTTTTGTACTAATATGATTAATAAAAAAAAACAGACATTCTTACTTTTAATGCAGAAACCAAAACAACAGCCACAATAGATATTTATGCAACTAGTGCGAAAAGTAATGCTTTTTAAAACAAGTGGATTTTATTTCACGAGCGAGGTACGAGCGAGTGAAATAAAGACACGTGTTTTAAAAAGTTTACTTTTCGCACGTGTTTCATACACTATTTTTTATAATTGCGTGAAAAAAAACAAATCTCATTGGTTCAAAAATAATTCACGTGCTAATTAGACTAAAATAGACTAAGAGATGTCAAGGAAAACAACCAATGAACTCGCTGTTCGGAGCGCGTGACGCTATAAAAAACCAATAAGCGTGTTTCAACATTTTGTCAAAGAAAGCAACCAATGAACTCGCAGTTCGAAAGGCGTGACTTAATAAATATTCCCAACGCGAGAATAAAAATTCATTGATTCAAAAATAATTCACGCGCATAATATTTTTAAATGCAGCAGATCGATAAATCTTTGGATTTTATGAGTATTATCAAATCGAAATTTTACTTGAAATGTTGGCATCTTATAAACAGAGTGCGACAAAGTCTTTTTTTCACTGCTTTTGGGTGAAAAAAAGTACTTTTTTTCACTGTTTCAAAAAGTCTAGCTTTGTGCACGCGTCTGATATTGAAATTATAATGTAAAAGTCGGCTTTTTTTCACGCAATTATAAAAAAAGCATTTTTGTGCCAATTGCCATTTTTACAGATTGGTTTTTTTTTTTTGGAGGAGAAATAAATAAATTTCACGTTTTATATCTTCTCTGAAAATCGAACTCAGATATAAAAGTTAATTGAGTTTCACATGTGTGTTGCTGCTTTGTATTTTACACATTGCAAAACGAATCCGAAACATTACTAATTCTTCGTATTAAAGAATTCATCATATAAAACAGCTGGGCCGTCGAGTGAATTTAAAGTAAAAAGAAAAACAAATTATGCCCGATTTGTTTAGGGAACCAGGAAGTCAACGAAGCTTCAAAATGTCGAATTATCATTTTAACTTTTAATTTCTAAACTGCGTATTTACGAAAAACTGATATCATACACATATAAATATGGGGCTGTAGTTGGCTAGGATATTAGTTAATTTCACCATCTTTCGCTGTATACGTATATTACAGCGATGATAAGCTGAAATGGGCACGGCAGGCCTTGGCCCACTAATAGCCTATTGTGCCGAGCAATTTAGTTAGTGGAGCTAAATTGCGTACATTTCCTGTCTAGGCTGTTGTTATTCAGCCACTGCAATTAACGTACACTAGCAGGAACTCGCAAATACTAAATCGATGGGGCTAAAGCCTTGGTTTCCTCGGAGTCTGTCGCCAGAAAAATGCGACCGTTATTATACGTGGAGGACGTCACTCTACCGGCCACCGCTTCATCGGAACTTTACGTTGACACGAAACTGGAAGCCTAGCGAACTCACTCAACACTCTGCTGTTTTATTTTTCGTCTTTGCATGTCAAAAATAAAAAATTTAGGTTCTTCGTGATTTCTCACAAAATCAATTAACATTTCTTCCTCGGCAAGCGTAAAACAACTATCGCCATCCGCCATTTCCTCAATTTTTTTAATTTTTTTCAAGCACACCCGACAACAGCCTAAACCTTTAAATAAATTTAGTGGCAGCTTGGTAATAAATTTAGTGGCATCAAAAGAAACTCTATATTTTTCACGTTACTCAACAGAAAGTTAAAAATTTTAAAAAGTAAAATGAATTCTATGTTTGACTTTCAGATATGGGAAGAAAAATTATTATATTAAAGGATTTGGTTTCAAACAATGTTGGGAAGAACAGGATTTTGCACCATTCAATTTTTATTTATTTCTGCGATAGTTGCCCTAGGTAAGTTGCATAGAATCAAAGTTCATTATTTTTTTGTAGGTGAAACTATTTGAAATACAAAGCATTTCTACTCAAACACACTGAAGTTGAAACAAAATTCAAAGTTATGATAAGTTTATTTTTTCATTAATATATTGATTAAAATAAGAACTAATATATAAATGTTAGCTTATTATTATCATAATTAGTATAACGTGGTTTTATTATGAGGAATAATTGTAGCAAAATTAACTGATGGCGTGTGAAAAATGTGGTTAAGCCTCATATTTTTTTTTATCACAATTGGCTGGGAACAAAATGTAGTAGGTTGTATAAATAAGGTAAAATGTACTTTTTATGTGTGTTTTTTTTCAAACTGTTTTCTTGAAGAAGATCTAATATGCAATGTTGACTTAGGCATTGATGTTTTGTTGGTGAATTTGAGCTATAAGTGGCTTAAAGTAGCCAAATGGAACTAACACAAGCTGTGCAATGAGGGCTGAATTTGAATGAGCCGGATCTGAATTTATTCTGTAGTTGGCAATAAATCTTTATTTATCACAACGCCCAACATTGCATACTAAAGCCGTCCTATTTGTTTCTTTTGAAAATATTTGTTGGTTTTTTTATAGTATATTACATACTTTTTACGCAAGCAACTCGAAAAGTAGTCACCAAATCTGGATAGAATATTTCAAATTTGGCGACGTTTGGGATAGTTCGCATTCGCCAATTAGAATCTCTCCCAAGCTTCATTTTTAACCGTTAAATATTTATGCGGACGATTAATATTAAACAATATTTACATAATATATTTTATTAAAAATGTACGCTATGGAATATGTAAAAAAAGTGCGTCAATAGTAGCCAATGATGTTCATTGACTACTTTATATGATCGTGAAAATTTTATGTCGGTGTTCTATGCTTGTTATGTTGTATTTAGTGAATTTTCACTTCCTAGAAAATATAACGTAAATCGCCAATTCTAGACGGACCCCTATATTATAGCCATTATTATGTGTATTGTGTTTCCAGGTATTCTCTTGTTAATAATTGGAAAAAGGGCCTTGTCCAAGGTAAGAAAATTTATATAATTTTCAAAATTTAAGCATAAAAAAAGATTTAAAAAATACCATTTTATTTTATTAATATGTATTACCAATGTAATAGATAAAAATATAATACAAATACAAATACAAAAATTGTCGACCAACAACAGGCCAGAGGCCCAGCAAGGTTGGTCCAAAATAAATCTAATTCTTTACCAGTTTCCAATAGTTATCAAGATTCTTCTTAAAATCTTCCACCCTCTTCGAATACACAACATGTTCTGGTAAAGCATTCCACTCATTGACGACTCTATTGTAAAAATAATGTTTTCTAACTTCCCTTCTAAAGCATGACTTATTCAACTTCTGACCATGCCCTCTGGTCCGGCTATTTAAGGTAAAACCTAAGCCCTCCATGTCTCCCTGTTTAATGAACTTGAACAACTGAATTAAATCACCCCTTGTTCTCCTATTTTCCAGGGAATACATGTTTAACGATCTTAATCTATTAACATAATCAATACCCGATAAACCCTTAATCATTTTTGTAGCCCTATGTTGAACCTTTTCAAGCATTTCAATATCTTTTCTGAGAAAGGGGGACCAAAACTGAACAGCATACTCCAGATGTGGCCTTACCAATCCCCTATACAATGGCAAAATAATCTCTTTAGATTTAGAAGTGATACTTTTTCTAATATATCCTAACATTCGATTGGCCTTCTTGCTTGCTTCAACACATTGTTTACTCATTTTAAAATCATTGCTCACAAAAACTCCTAAATCTTTAACAAACTCACTGTCTTGAATACTTTCTCCCTGTAAAACATAAGAATAATTAACATTGTTCTTACCCAAATGCAAGGTTTGGCATTTATTCACACTGAACGACATGCCCCACTTTGCAGCCCACTCAGTAATTTTCGTTAGATCACTTTGCAATTGCTCAATTTGCTCAACAGAATTTACTGTACTCGTCACTTTTAAGTCATCTGCAAAAATACTTAACTTGCTATTCAACCCCCAGCTGATATCATCAATAAACATAATGAATAAAATTGGCCCAAGTACAGAGCCCTGAGGCACTCCACTTACAACTTCATTCCAATCAGAATACCTACCATTAATGTGAACTCTTTGTTTTCTATTGGTCAACCAATTTTGAATCCAACGGATCGTGGCTGTCCCTAACCCAAATCTTTTCATCTTAAATAGCAAAGCATCATGAGGAACTTTATCAAAAGCTTTTTGGAAATCAATGTAAATAACATCAACCATATTGCCTTTATCAATATCCTCTGTAACAGTATCATAAAATTTTAACAGATTAGATGTACAAGACCTATCTTTTCTGAATCCATATTGATAATCTGAAAGAAAATGATTAGTTTCCAAAAAATTCATAATGCGCTTTTTCAACAGTGATTCAAAAACTTTACCAAGAACAGATGTAAGACTAACTGGTCTGTAATTACCCGGATCAGATTTATTCCCCTTCTTGTATAATGGAGTGACGTTTGCCAGTTTCCAGTCAGCCGGCACCTGTCCAGAATTAAATGATGACCTAAAAATAGTCAGAATTACATCTCCCAACTCTTCTGCACACTCAACTAAAATTTTAGGATAAATATCATCTGGCCCAGGTGCTTTATTGGGTTTCATGGTTTTCAAAAGATGAATAACTTCCTCCCTAGAAAAATCACAATCAATACACTCCTGCTCTTCTGTAACCTCACCTAAAACCTGCACATTTTTATAATCATTATTAAAAACACTAACAAAAAAGTCATTCAAAAGATTAGCCATTTCCATGTCATCATGGATTAACTGTCCATGACTACCTTTAAATGGTCCAATAGACTTACCCTGCTTAACATTACCTCTAGCATAAGCGAAAAAACCCTTAGGATTATCCTTAATATCCCTAGCAAGATTCCCCTCTAATACAGATTTATGTTGTCTACTCATATTCTTAAACTCTCTCCTAGCAACTCTGTAAGCTTCTTGATCCACCTCACTACCAGATTGTTTTGCAATTTTATACGCCTTCTGCTTTAACCTAAGGGACTTTTTAATATCATTGGAAAACCACATAGGATACAGTTTCCTTTGGGAACTTTTACGCTTGAACTTAACATGTTTTTTCACAACATCATTAAGTTTTTCCTTAAACTCATCCCATAATTCAAACGTATGGGTACCTACTAGCCCATTCTCAAAAGCAAGAACAACATCATATCTCAAGTTGTCAAAATTAACATCTCTGAAAATTGGAACAACTCTTACACTATTATTCTGTATGACCTGAAAAATAATATCAAACTTAATACTATTATGATCACTCTCACCTAAGTGATCACTGACAATAAGGTTATGCACTCTATTTTCACAGCTACTCAAAACTAAATCCAGTATAGCATTATCTCTAGTACACTCTCTTACTAACTGATACAAAAAACAATCATCTAAAACCTCAAGAAAATCAAAACCTTGACCCCTGATAATCACATTATTGTCCCAGTTAATGTTTGGAAAATTGAAATCCCCCATAATCACAACTTCATTTTTGTGACAAATCTCTCTTATGAGGTTATACAAAACAATATCTTGCTCCCCACTACTGTTGGGTGGTCGATATACATTACCTATAACCAGATGATTACCATTGACATTGGTTAACTTAACCCACACAGAGTCGATACCTTGAGGGTCACTCTTGAAGTTTAACTCAATGCAGTTCAAGTCGCTTCTAATATACAACAGCACCCCACCCCCTTTTTTATTTAGTCTATCACGACGGAAGAGGTTGAAACCTTTAATGTTGAAAAAATCAGATATATCATCAGTACTTGCCCAGCTTTCTGTGATACCAATAATGTCGAGATCCTCCATTGCAATGATTCCCCTCAACTCATCCATCTTGTTTCTAATACTTCTAGCATTGCAATAGAAGACCTTCAATGTATTTTGCCCACATTTACTCAAATTGTTGCCCCTATGAATATTACCCCTACCCGAATCTCCTACTATGGCCTTCACCTTGGCCACTCCTCCGCCAAACTTGCCTAGTTTTTTGAAGCAAGGCTGTCCATCACTAACCTGCTTACCTTGTTTACACCTCTAGTGCTCAAGTGAACTCTGTCCCTTGCCATCCACTCTACTTGGCAACCCTGAAACACAGTTGTACTTTCAAACTTTCTCCTAGAAAACAGATCTGAAACTTCACCCCCTCCATTTCACACACCTCTTTTAGAACATTGTTCATAGCCAATGCCCTAGCGTTCATCCAAGCATTGGACCTCTGCTCCTCCACACTGAGCCTGCTCTTCCACCCAGGAAACCTCGGTAACAACCCAAGAACAGTAATGTCCTTTGTCCTACCCTTGACCTCCCTAAGGAGCGTCCTCGTCTCTCTTTTAAACTCCCTATTTGTGGCTTTGCCAACCTCATTGGTACCTACCCACAAAACTACTTTATCACCCTCATTTACAGTTCCTTCTCTTACCACATCAATCACATCGTTTACCCTTGCTCCTGGCAAACAACATCGGCTCATGTTGCGCTTCTTATTGCAAATCACATTCCCAATCCCACGAACCATTGAGTCTCCCAGGACTACACCCTTAGTAACTACATCAATATCATCGTCACCACACTCACTACTCAATTCCTCCTCAACCAAGGAATATACCTCTTCTTTATCATCCTCCATCTCTGAACTTTCACCCGCTCTAAATACAATACCTTGATCATCATTGTTTACACTCAATTTAGCTTTTACAGCTAATAATTCCTCCTCCAAAACCTTAATAATAATACAAGCTTTACATGTAAACTGAATCACCTGATTTCTATCAACATCTTTAAAACCATATACATATGCATCACATAAATTCTCACAGGTATCACAAACTATATACATTCGCCCTTGACCAGATTTTTTCATAACCTTAAGACACTTAGTCATAATGTGCACATTCAATAGCAGATTTGTTGCTATCATTTCATAAGTCCTATATTCTACTTTAAAAATGAATTAGAAGGCCGTAAAAAGCCAGAAGTTATAGTTTAAATTTTTATATAAATAAATTGTTCTATAAAATTGATAAGATGCAAGCTTCAAATAGTTTTTTTTGTTACATTACTCTTGTTTTTTTTAAGGCTCTTGGTTTCATCAAAGCTCAGAGGATGCGTACATCTCAACAAAAACTTGTCGAAGCAGATCTACAACAAGAGGTCTCAGAGTTAAGAAAAGCAGCGCTTCAAGTTTGTGGCCTTTTTATTTTATTTCAAAGACCTATGTTTAAAATAATACTCATCATTTACTAAGGCCAGCATCTCTATAGAAATCATTCGTTTATTTTTATTGTAAAATCAAGTAAAAAATTTAAGATTATCAAAGAAAAATTTCCCTAATGGAAGCAGGTTCTTCGAGGGAATAATAAGGCACTTGACAAATGATCGTCCATTGATACCTAATTCCATCTATTTAGAATAATTTTTAATAATACTTTTAGAATAGGGAATAGGGTCTAGGAACGTGTGCCTCCGAATAATTTTCTCTTTAAAAATATCAAGTAAAATTTGTTAGTAACTGGTAACTGTTAATTTTTTCCCCATATGTACTCACATACAATTCCTTATGAATTAGATATCCGAAGAGTGGGTGGAGATCAAACAACTGATGGCTCCGATTAAACATCAAATGTCCGACTTGACACACCACCTGGGCTCGAACTTGGATACTATGTACTCCCGCCTACAGGACGGCATGAAACTCAGCCTGGAGGAAGAGTGCCAGCGAAACGACCAGCGTTTCCAGAAGTTCTTCGCCTGGATGGACGCCTTCAAGGAGGGCTTTGACGACGCCAGGGCCGTGATACAGAAGCACGAAGAGCTGATGGGCAGGTTGCCCAAGTTACCCGTGACAGAGGCATGGACTCAGACTGAGAGAGGGATGTCGAGGATGAAGCTAGAAAAGGTAAGTTAATTAAAATCAAGTAGTATTTTAATTTATTTATGTATTTTATTTAGTTTAAAATGCACATTACAGATATACACTCTTAAAACAAACACTCCTAATTTAACTCAGTCTGAGTGGATTTCACTCCTCCAGACTGGAAAATGCACTTCTCCTTTTGGAGTGGATCCTTTGTGTGTTAAACCTCCGGCAGGATCACTCCAAACGATTGATTTTAACTCAGTCTATGCATGCCTTTACGGTGTCGAAAATGCACTTCTCCAACTGGAGTGGATTTCGCTCTTTTGTTTTAAGAGTGTACTATTTAATTACAATGCACATTGAAAAAAAAAATTAGGAAATAAAACAAACAAGAAAACACATTAAAAACACACAAACACATTACACAGATAAAAGTTGTAAACGTTAGCTTTAAAATCATTAAAAGACCTGTGAAAAATATCTAGGTCGTGAAAGTAACTATTGTAAATTTTATAAAACTTATATAAACAGAAATTTTGAATATAGTTGTAATGGGAAGAGCTATGAGAATATATGCGACGATTACGTGTAATTCTATTGGGAATAAAGAGATATACAGTACTAGTTATGTAGTTAGAATCAATACTATTGTTTAGAACTTAATGGAAAAACAGAAGACAGGAAACTTCACGCCTAGATTTAAGGGTCGAGATATTAAAAATGTTACGCAGATCAAATGAAACTTAACCATGCCTTAACCATGAACACGGGTTCGTTTATGAATTACTTTAAACTAGCGTTCCTAGCGCTATCGTATTTGTAAATGGTGTTATTATACTACCTCTCGAAAGGTGAAGAAAAAGGAGAAAATTGATATTAGTTAGACTTAGTATCCCAGACTGATGGAGGACTGATAAAACTGTTGTGGTTAGAAAGTGGCCGAAGAGTCTACAACAGGCAGGGATATATTGTCACTTAAAACCCCACATGTGGTATCTCGCTTTACACAACGGATCAGGTTTACTGTACGGTAACCCTTGGCGAACTTTCCACAATAACGCCAATAGTCCGTATTCTGGCGAATTGGCGTCACGCTCTTTATCCTGCGCTAATAAATAATGGTCAGATAGATTTGCCGGAAAACGTCATCGTTGCGTAGTCAAAGAATTCGAATCATCAGTCGAATCATACAGGTTGCCGCAAAAAATTATTTATCGCCAAATCCTGAAAAACCCGCCAACGGTTACCGTACAGTAAATTTGATCCGTTGTGGAAAGTGAGATAGCACATGTGACGATATTTCAGTAATTGCGAATTGCTTAGTATGGTATGGCATGGTATGATACATATATATTCCAGCTTGTGTGCTTGTTCATAGAACCGCTTATTAGCTTTCGTCAAGTGGGACAGACACAGAAAGAATTTTTACAGTCACAAAGAAATTAATAACACATAGACAAATAACAACATTTATTGACAGTCACAAACATCCATGCCTGACCGGGATTCGAATCCGACCCCAACAGCTCCAAAGGCTAGTACACTAACCATTCAGCCACCGGGGCGGAGAATTGCTTACTTTCGTTTGATTTGTGTGGATATGACAGAAAATAATTTTTTGTGGGTTCAGTTTACGCTTTGATGTTCGTCATTAATCTATTTCGATTACTTGTTCATCTAATCCCGTTTGAAAATCAGTTACTTTTAATTAAAGTATTTATTTTGGTTTGTTTTTATGTTATAGGGAGATGCTAATGTGGAACAGAACCAACCACGACCGATTATTAACGTTATACGTAAAGCCTTACAGGAATTTCTTAAAGAAGCAAAATCGCAGATGTCTTTGCAGAGGAATGAGGTTGAGTTAGATCTGAAAAAGATTTTATCCCAACTGTCTGAAGATAAGGAAGATCTTAGGGAAACAATCGAAGCCGCTTTTACTATGACCAGCCAACAAGCACGAGACAGTTTCTTGCAATTCGACAATGTGGGTCGCGAGGCCATGAATTGCATAGCCTCGCTCAACGAGCACACAAATGAAACGCTTACAACGAAATTCCAAGCAGTTGGCGAAAAGCTACAGAGAATGCTAGAATCCATGAAAAACCTGGACTTTGACGTTTCGGGCATGTTGGATAACATTGACGGCCAGTTTGATGAGATCTACAAGAAGTTGGAACTTGGATGCCAGAAAAATACAGATTTCGCAGAGGAAGTCAAAAATAACTTGCAGTTGACAGCACAAGAATGGAACGAGAAGTCTTCGGAATTGGATGAAGTCTGCAAACAACTTACTTGTGCCACTCATGGAATAAAGAACATGTTGACCAATTTGGACAATGCTTTGTGCAACAGGCCATCAGGAACCATCGATACAGTTGCTGGTTCTTCTAACAGTAACCAAACTCTGCTGAATCGAAACCTATCCCTTCTTGAACAAGATAGCATTGGTGACTTGTTTAAAACGGCGAAGATCTGCCAAGTAAAACTCGATTCAATGAAGGATCAAATCAACCAGAATACATGTGGGGTACAACTAGCTTCAGAAATGCTTTTGAATGAATTGCACGTTCTGTATAATTTGGTGAAACACAGCATGGTATCTTTGAAAAACTTAACAACAAACCTACACGAAACAGAAAACCAACTAGGCATAACTAATAAGCCTGAACAGGAAGAATTTGTTGATGACAAGTTCACTACCTTGGATACGATTTCAGAGTATACCGAAGAAGAGAGCCAAGTGGATAACGAATCGAGGTATTCTAGTGGAATTCCTAGACTCTTAGAAACTATCGACGCAAGTTTGGATAAGGTGCAACTTACAAATTTTATAAAGAGTCCAGAATATATTAGTAAAGCGTCTAAGTAAATAAATATTGTCATTAGAGATCTAAATTCCATTTAAGAAAACAAATGCAAGCGCTGAAACACATTTTGTTTTAAAAATTTGTCCGGAAAAGTATGTAAAATTGAACTTTTTGAATAAATGCCCTAAAAGTCAACTGATATACTTTAATAATGAATTAATAAGTGTATGACAATATCTCGCATAGATAGATAAATGTAATAATAATATTTATGATTGCATTGTTCAGCAGGCCTCTCCCGGACAAATTTTGGACTGCGTCAAACTTTCCAGACATGATGTTTTCCTATCCTCTCTTCTGGTTATCGACTTTCTTAGGGTCAGAGATCGTTTGTACAGGGTATGGTAATAAAATAACGCTCGCTATTCGGAGTGGTCTGTAGCTTGAAGAAATAATCCAAATGCAGAAAACCTTTGAGACACTTACTAATCAGGAAGGGGGGAAAGAATGGAATAATAAAACACAAACTCGTCATTTGACCAATGTTCTAAGTTACGAGGCGTAATTGGATGTGTTGGCCGTAATTAGCCATAATCGGCTATATCTCGTAATTTAGAACTTGGTCAAGAGACGAGTTTCTTTTTTATGATTCCATTCTTTTTTGAAAAAAGGAAACTTGTCTCTTGACCCAGGGTTCTAAATTACGAGGCGTAATTAGCTGTGTTGGCCGTAATTGGCCATAATTGACGAAGCCTCGTAATTTAGATTCTGGTCAAGAGACAAGTTTGTTTTTTATGATTATTCATTTTTTTAATAAATATTTTTTAGGATTTTGTCTTTTTTATGATTCCATTCTATTCCCCCCTTCTGGATTAGAAAGTGTCTCACTGCTTGATGCATTTGGATTATTCATTAAAGCTACAGACCACTCCGAATAGCAAGCGTTATTTTATAGCCACCCTGTATTTGGTCCGACATCATCCGACCAAAGGGGGAAAAGTCACACACACATAGTTGCATTGGGTGTTAAAAGGGAGGCTTTGAATGGATGCAATTTTAAATCGAATTTCTTATTTGGTCAGAAAACTTGAGCAAAGATCTTGTGACTAATATAAATTGACCAACCTCAACGTATAGATTATGCATTTCAACTGAAAAGGTTTAAAATTTACACATTGATCACCACCAGATGTAAAATAACTAATTTATATTCCAGGCTTTTATTTTCAGTTTAATATTTTTTTGACTTGCTAGAGTTATCCCAAAAAGTCAGAAACACATTGTCAAAGTTGTTTGCTAAAAATCGTATTTAAAGGCGTATATTGTATATTGGTACTTAAAGCTCTTTAAATAAGCTGTATATTTTGCAACCCAAAGTATCATGAGATACTAAAGGAATTGTTAAACTTTATCTAGGGTGTAAAGATTACTTTGAGGTATATTTTTAAGTGGGCATAAAAGATTATAATTTCCGGACACTTTTAGTCAGAATTCGAAGTAATTTATTGTCTGTCTTAATGCGATATATAAAAAAATACAAAAGTAAGGCTACAATTGGCAGGTTGGCAAAAATAATTCTAAATTTGCAAGGTTGGCACATAGGCTAAAATTAGCATCTTCAAATTCTACCATATGACATTTCATATTTCATTTGCACTTATTGTTAGTATATTTCATAAGGAGGGTCATTTAGAGGGAGGTACTTTAGTATTTCAAGAACAACCTTGACAGTTTTATTTAAACACTCCCCCACCTCCAAACCTAGACTTCAGTTACAAAACTAAGGAAAGGGGAAAACTCAAACATATCTACCATCCATAAAAAAAAAAGGAACTCCGCCTCTTCCTAATATGTTGTCATCACTTTCCCCAACATTAGGTAAGAAGAAAAGAAACAATTCTCCTCTTGGAACAAAGAACAGCAACGACCCTAACCCTAGATTAGACGACACTTCATGCAAAAAAGGCACTTTGCCTCCCGATGAAGAGTTTGGTGGAAAAACGTGCTAAGTGACATTTTTGAAAAAAAAATGGGTTTTTTTTGTGTTATTGAATATATTTATTTATTTATTTTTATCTATTTATTTATTTTTAATCTAATTACAATGCTCATCATCAAAGACAATGAAAAACAACAAGAACACCAAAAATAATTTGCGACCAAGCACACAGGCCTGCAAATATATGTCTACCAACCAACCAACCAAAAATAAAAGAAATACATTACAAAGAGAATAACCTCCTACAATTATCTTTAAAAATATTAAAAGGCATAAAAAATACATTCAGTTTCTCAGACACGCTGTAATAAGTTTTATAAAATTTATATGGACAAAAATTGAAAATACAGTTATTCCCAATTTGAATTCAAATAAAACAAACAACGATTACATGTAACTTTAGAAGGCACATTTAATTTTATAGTACTAGTAATGTAAGTAGAATCAATCATATTATTAAGAACTTAACAAGAAAACAAAAGCAGGGTTAAATTATTCCTTCTTTTGAGGATAACAAGTTTCCCCTTTTTCATAAACTTTAAGTAAGGTACATTTTTTACGGTGTACAAGTACCGTTTCCAACAGATCTGAGTGCAAACTAAAAACTTTATGGCTAATTTTCGCGTTTTCACTTTTTTGTCGCTTAGCACGTTCTTCCACTAAGTTCTTCTTTTGAAGGGTCGTGTCTCTGGAAGGAACAAGATAATTTTTCGAACTATTAGTCAATCATCTTGCAATAGGGTCAAGTGGGGTAAGTGTGATTGGGGGTAAGTGTGATAAACAGCTCTTGTAACTTTAGAAATCATTCTAAAAATCTGAAAGTTTGCAATATAAAACATTAGACCACTTATAATTAAACTAAAAAGAAATATCCAAACAAAAACCTCTCAGTAAAAGAAGGCCAAGTTCTTTAAAAAAAAATTTGGCCTGGCCTTAAAAAGAAGTGAAATCCTGAAAAAGGTACCAAGTTCACTAAAAGTGACTGATGTGGTATTGAACACCAAAACATTTTAGTCTTTGATAATTCTTATGTTTACCACATTCAAGCAAACTCGCACTTGTGTTTGTGTAACTTGGCCATTACGCATTGTGAAAATTTTGTTGAACCTTTAGCACTATGGGATGTTGAACCTTTTGCACTGGGGATGGGTGTAACCAATAAATTATTGAACATTGAGATGAAAGTATTCCTGAAGGTAAAGTGTTTTAACCCTTTCGCCTCAAAACCGGCCCAGAACGGCTTCAGCAGCAAACGACGGGAAGGCCGGTTTCGGCCGTTTCGTTTCACAAATAGGGGTGTTGGGAATGTCAAGAAGGGAAGTGCGCTGTATAAAAAAAAGCATCCACTAGTGATTACTTCGGTCGTTAGTCATCCTATATAATCGGACCTTTTTGGCTTTGTAAATAAATAACATTCTAAGTTAATTCCATGACACAAAATTTGCATAAGGGGCCGTATTCATATTAAAAATGTTACCAAGTTCAAAATTTTCAACAGCAACACCCCTTTTTGAGTCCATATTTCAAATTTATGATATATTTTAACCCGAAATACCAAGTTTTGTTAGTTTTCAAGCATTATTAGAGAAGTTAGAGACATGCAAAGTTTAGGGTCTGTAATGTTGAACGAGTTGCACATACAAAACTATCCCAATCTATAAATAATTAAAATAATGGAACGAATTTTTTACTGAATAGTAATTAAAATAACCCAAACAAAATGCATACACTTTTGGGGTATTTAAAACAATTTTTATATTTTAAAATAATTATTATTTTAATTTTTAAAAAAATTCTGAATAGAAACCCCGTAATATTTTTACAGAAATATATTTAAGACAGGAAGTTTAAGCGAAATCCCAATTTTTAATTTTTTTTATGGATAATTTGCTGAGTAAATCACAAAATACTTTTTAATTGCACTTCAGGGGACTGTGTATAAGATTATATATGAACTTGCTTAACAAATACGGCTTTGGAACGGAAGATAAACATCATTAAACCAACTACCTTGAGATGGTCCCCCATAGGACATCAAGTGATTCGATGGAATAACTCGTTGAATATTCATCCAAATATAACAAAAACTTAGATTTAGAGGTTTTTGAGGATGCTTAACATTTCTAAATAATCAAATATGGGTGTTACTATTGGAAATTTCAAAGTTGTTAACATTTTTAATATGAAGACCTCCCCTTATGAAAATTTTGTTTCATGCAATTAATTTATAAGGTTATTTATTCACAAAGTCAAAAAGGTTCGATTCCATAGGATGACTAACGGCCGAAATAATCACTTGGGTATTTTTTGATACTGGACGATTCCATTTCGCTTTTTTCCTGCCTAGAAAAACTCGTATTTCGGGGATGAGAAATTCTCCTAGCTTGTGAGGTTAAAGGGTTAAGTGTTTCAAGCCACACAAAAAAGAGGCCCAACGGAATTTTGTTTTTTGTTTTTATAAGCTTTGTTTTCTGCCTAGTGGTCAAACCGAGTAATCTTTGCCTTCTCTTTTTTTTCCTCGAAAAAATTGTCAATGAATATTTGAACATTGATATAACTTCTTTTCAGTATCAGTATTTTATACGGGTTTTTTTATAAATGTCGTAAACGAATTTCTAAACTACCATTATATTGAACTTGTGTTAAAATAGTTACTACTTTTAGTACTTACTTACTTACTCCTCGGCACTACAGTCCATGAAGGACCACAGCGCCACTTTTTCCTGTCCTTGGCTTTGACCCTCCAATTTTTAACTTTAATCCTTTTCAGATCTTCTTCCGCCTCGTCCAACCATCTCTTCCTAGGACGTCCAGCTCTCCTCCTTCCCTCTGGCTTTCCTTTAAATATTGTCCTTGTTGCTCTCTCATCACCCATTCGCTCAAGATGTCCGAGCCATTGGAGCCTTTTTATTTTTATTATATCCACAGCATGCCTTCCCTTGTATAGCTTTCTCAATTCCAGATTACTTCGAATTCTCCACACCTCACTACTTTAGTGGCGGTCGCAATATCGTGGGACCGTTGTAATCGAGTTGTACAGTAATGAATAATCATATATCATAATAACTTTTAATGGCTTGTTTATTTTTCTTCAAAAATGCGTAATGGCCAAGTTACACAAATACAAGTGCGAGTTTGCTTGAATGTGGTAAACATAAGAATGATCAAAGACTAAAATGTTTTGGTGTTCAATACCACATCAGTCACTTTTAGTGAACTTGGTACCTTTTTCAGGATTTCACTTCTTTTTAAGGCCAGGCCAAATTTTTTTTTAAAGAACTTGGCCTTCTTTTACTGAGAGGTTTTTGTTTGGATTTCACTTCTTTTTGTAGGTATACTAAATAAAATAATTTAAATAAGTTCTTAAATAAAAAAAAGCATGTTATTTTTAAATATGACACTTTCAATTGTTTAATAAGTAGTACTAACTTTTTTAGAGGACAATCAACGTGTTTAAGTAAACATGATATATAAAATAAAAACTATATTTGACGAAGGTATATACATTTTTAAAAATCTTGTACTGTTTCATTTTACTGCTCGTTCTGTACTGCTTGTTGACACAAGTACATTTTGTACCTATTTTAAACTAGCAGTATGGTTCCGCCTTACTGGGAACCCGTTAACTTCGCATTGCTTCCTTTTAGAGGCATGCTTACTTGTGAAAATGGGGGACATTCACGGCCATATCCATCTGAGCTTCAACCGCGTGACATCACATGAATTAGATATTAGTTTAGATATTGAGTGTATGGGGGACATCACATGAATGTTCCTCATACACTCAATATCTAAACTAAATTCAATTCGTGTTGGCGCATGCGCAAGAAAAAGGCAAATTCTAACAAAGAATGGTGTCAGGCTCCAGTTACCGCCCGGTCGTTGTGTTTTGAAGCCCTGTTATGGTCTGCCTACTTATTAAAATACACTCAAAATCAAAACAAAAATAAAATTCGTGTTGGCGCATGCGCACTTAAAAAGCAAACACTAATAGAGGATGGCGTCAAGCCCCCGTTTCGGCCCGGTCCATGTATTTTCAAGCCCTGTTATGGTCCCGCACTCCCACGTGGATGACGTTTTTTGAAACTAATTGTATTAATTAAAAAACACAATTAAATAGGAAAAAACTAAGCCTCTGGTGCACATGTAGGTATTAAAAGGAATCTATATTAAAAATTTCAAATTTTTTAGAGCAGTCTAAGTAGGTCTTTTGCGATCCACAGACATACACAGACTCTTTCTTTTATTATTATAGATACCACTAATTAAAATCATGGGTACTTCGTCTAATGAACACCTTTTAAAACCTTTTTTTGTTCACATACTTTTGGGACAGCTATTTTTCTTTATCATTTTATTGTATTAAATTTATAGAAGCTTTAACTTGTTTGAGTGTTTTATTATTTGTATTACTACACTAGATGCATGCATAATTTATATCGTATTTTTACTCGTTTAGTTGGTTCCTAAAGTAAAAGAAAAGTTTCCATAAACTTTTGAGACGCGCTGTATACGGCCTAAAGGTCATTTTGCGATCAAAATGACTTGTATGACCCTTGGCGAAAACAATTGTTGTTGACCTCAATTACAATTTGAAACCCGAATAGTTGCTTTTATACAAATTGTCAAAGCGTAATATAAGTTCCAATTGTTATCAATATAATTTCATGATTTGTGTGTTTGGACTCTGGTATCTTTTTTTTTTAATTTAAACAATAGGGAAGAATTGATTACACTTGTGTCGCTCTAGTGCGATGTTATTCCAACTAAAACAAAACAAAAAAAATAATTTGCCTATTGTAAATCATTGGTTCCAGCCAGCCATTGCTCATGCTTATATATAGACCTTTAGCAATGTAACTCATCCTACAACCATACAACCATAACTCATTATAAAACATGGAGCTGGTTGCCAGCTCAGGTGTTGCACTTGAAAACCATTAAACTTAATCAAAATGGTGATTAAAACTTTCCATTAGTAATATCGTGTGCTAAATTCCACACTTGAAAAACCTTTATCGTATCATCCGAAGGTAAATAGCTATTTGAATTGTTGGCGATTCAATTAATCGCCGCTGGCATATCGGCGTATGTCAGAGGATTGTAACTGCTTTTGAAAAAAAAGGCGCCAAGCCATTTAAGAACAAACCCGTGCTAAATATTCGATTTCGGATTTTTTATGTTGGTTGTATGACAAAATCTACCAGTATTCCAATTTTCGGGATTCTAGAACGAAAAGAAAAAAAATAAAAAAAAAAAAGTGGGTGTCATAGAACATTTTGATGATCGGTGAGTGAGTGAGTGAGTGAGTGAGCCCCAAAAGTGGCCATTTTCCAATTCAATTTTCTCGGAGATAAAAAGAGATAGAAACGCTGATTTTTTTTATACTCTTCATCAAGCTCCTATTGACCAATAAAAATATCTTTTCTAAACTCATTTCTGTGATGCATAAACCAAAGAACGGAGGGTCCGAAAACACGCCGAAACCCTTCCAGAAAAGGTTGGGTAGTGCCCTGAACTTAGCGGTTGCACTACCGTGCAACCAGATTATTACCTTATATATTTTGTTAAAAAGAAAGTTTTGAGTTTGAGCTATTGAATTTAAGTGAAACTGTCTGCTTTTTATGTGGGTCTTTCTATTTGGGTGGGGTAAGTGTGTATAAAACAGCAATGAATTTTGAAATTGAACAAATTTGTACACTTAAAATTGGAATTCAAACATATAATTTTTATTTCTAGCATAAGTATGTTTCTTATAAATAATTCACTACCAATATAAAAAAAAAACGGATTTGGAATTTACTTTGAAGCCAGAGAACGAATTTACCTTAATGAAAAAATGCCAGAAAACCTATCACACTTTCCCCACTTGACCCTGACCCTATGATTCCCTCCCCCTCTCAGTCAGTTTCTTTTTCCCGTTCCCGTTGGAATATTCCATTTTTCTCAGGGGCGGGGAAGGGTTTAGTAGGTTTAGTGAATAAATAGCGACCCATTATGTTGAGGATAGTTTTTTTCTTAGAGAGAGAAGGGTGTGCATTTTGACGCTGTGAGATGTGCTTTGGGATCGTTGGAACATCTGCTGAAGTTCACAAATCATGGGTAATGTAATTTTCAACAAAAAAAATTAGTTTTAGGTGTTTGAAACTCAGCGTGGGATTGGGAAAATATTCCGGACATTAATTTTTTAATGCAACTTTTACAATAAAATGGAATTTGTTACAAACTTGTTCTCTCTTAAGCATTAACTTTGGTTTTTAAGTTTTTCCACAACTTTTGAAATTTTGAAAAGGTAAATAACAAAAGACGAGTTTGTTGATGATTCATCACCATTTCAAATAGCATTTCACTTCCTGTCACCCTTTATACAAAAATGATTTTTCTTTCTGTAACAAATAATTCATTAGAATTTTTTTTCCTCTCAAACCATTGTGATTAATTTTGACATTTAGTGTTTGACATAAAAATGATAATCCTTGGAAACCTTGTGTTTGAATAAGGGGCAGGGCAAGGGAATCCCGCCAGGGGAATCCCGCCACCTCGGGCAATGCCGCCACCCCTTGCAATCTTGCCTACACAATGTGTGTGGGAGGGGGTGGAGGGGGGCTGGTGAGCGCCTGACCTGTAGCAGGAAACAAAGTAATGAGGTGTAGTATAGACTCTAAATTTTTGTGGTGGGATGGAGTTTTGGTGTAAAGTTTATTTGAAAAATACGTTTTTAGAGTGATATTTCATCTAATTTCGAGCCTTCTAGAAATTATGTATAACGAGATAAGTGACTGTATCTCTAAGTTAGATAAATCAGTTATAATTCATTGAAAATAAGTAATTATTTAGGCTAATTTATCAAGTTGTTAGTTGGGACGCTAGCGCAATCTACCTTTCATTTAAAACAAACAGTCTAATTCCATTATTGTCACTTACTCGGGGTAAATGCCGCCAACATCACTCTGGGGTTATGCCGCCACACTGCAAAAGGATGGCGGCATAATCCGTAAATTATGAAATATCATAATATTGGTCCCTACAAACCTATTAATTTTCTTTCCAGTTTGCCACGTAAAAGAAAAAAGAATATCTGAACTTGACCAAATTGACCAACACGAAACTTTAAAATAAACTCTCAATAGTTAGTTGGCAAATAGAAATTTAAGTAAAAGAGCTGTACCCCTGGTACAATTTTCCTCCTCCCAAGGGTTAATTAAACCTATTTTATGTCCTATATGTAATCCGCATTAATTATGTAATATTTTCCATTATTTATAGATTATTTTGCTTTGTTTATTTGATGTGGTTGGCATAACCACCAGTGGTGGTGGCGGCATTCTAAACCCCAGGTACCAGGGGTATATCCCCGCCACTGTGCAACACTTTTAGAAAAAAAAAAAAATTTCAGCGTTGGCCCATGGCCCATTTCAGCTTTTGATACACTTTCCAGCACAACTATTGAGGGAATATTTAAATATTTATATGTATATATTAAAAATATTAAATTAAACTTAAACAAAACTTAAGTTGGATGATGAATCTTTATAACTCTGAAGTTATTACCCTTAATGCAATATTTGCGCATTCTCTAAATGAAAGAAAACGCCATTTTTGCACGTAATAATATATTTTTGGCATTTTTATAAAAAAAAATTTGGGGGTTCACTTAGTTTTCCTAAACAAACAAACATAATCTTAGAAAATTTCAAGCCATCAAATACAATAGAAAAAGAGAAAAGTATACTTAAAGGCTGAACATTGTATTTTTTATTTAAGACATTTGCTGCTGGCAAGTAAGTTATGTTGGAATTAACTTACACCTTTGCCAACTACAGCCCTATATTCATGTGCGAATTATATTCGCCTATTGCCTAAATACTACTCCGCTTTTAGTGACTACAAGTTTAAAAAGAAAAATTACGATAATTTTTGAAGCGTTCGTTGGGTTCCCCCATCAACGGTAATATCCCAAATAACATTCTAAAATCTATTTTTATGATTATTTTTTATGATTCTATCTTTTTTATGATTTCATTCGTTTTGTCCTATCTAGATTAGTAAGTGTCTGAATGTTTGATGGATTTGGATTATTCATTTCAATCTACTGACACACAATCCGTACAAGCGGAGCGTTATTTTATAACCCCCCACCCTGTATACATTCATTCTTGTCAACAGAAAAATCTAAAGAACACAGAAAAGTTCAAAAAGAACTACAAATAGCCCTAGTTTCCTGTTACTTAAATACTTACTAAAAATTTTTATCGGAAAAAACTAGGCTTCTTGAACAGTAGTGCCACCATCTACACACCGTTTCTTTTCTACATTGAATTTCATACAGAATAAAGAATAATTTCCCAAAACACAACACTTCCAGCTGTAATTTACTACACACTCATAAAGACAAATAAGTATAGTATATTTTCCATTAATAAATTCCCATCGCCAATAAAATAAATATTACGCATACGCATCGCCTGCCTGATAATTTATTTGCAGTTATAAATAAATATGTGAAATTAGTTCGTATACAACAAAAACCATGAAACTACTCCAAAATGCACTTAAAATAGGAAATGTTAAATTAAAGCTAATCATGAGATTTTATACGCCAAAAAAATATGCCTTTAAATCCCTTACCGAATTAAAAAACAAGTAGGCTAAAACTCGAAAATTGTGTTTCTATGCATGTTATACAAAAAATTTTTAGGGTTTAATCATAAATGTGAGTGTTTCAATAAATTAAAACAAGCATGCAATCCATGAGATACAACATTTTATTAGTCCATTATCTTGAAAAACGTCTGTTTTAAACAACATATAAAGGAAGGAATGTAAGTACATTTGCTGAGAAATAAAATGATAATTCGAACCACCACTCCAAGAAAGTTAAAAAGGAACCACAAAAAAATATGATTAATTTGTTATTGTAAAATAAGTTTTATATTTTAATACACAGGCATAACTCATTATTATTTTAATTACGGCAATACACCTCAAGTAAAACATAATGCAGAACAGTATCCAAAAGTCACAGTTTAATTAGACAAAGTAATTATTATAACATCATTAATTCTAAAATTGTTTTGTTTTTTAATCGTTTAGAATAGGTAGTGACGAAAACAAACTCTCGGAAAACCAAAAAAAAGGTCGGAAATGGCAGTTTCCATTTCACTTTTTCCAAGCAACGCAAACATTTAGTT
Source organism: Hylyphantes graminicola (assembly GCA_023701765.1). Classification (NCBI taxonomy): domain Eukaryota; kingdom Metazoa; phylum Arthropoda; class Arachnida; order Araneae; family Linyphiidae; genus Hylyphantes; species Hylyphantes graminicola. The sequence goes on from CM043113.1 coordinate 60,961,916, forward strand.
TATTGGATTAACAAAAACTTCAAACAATTCGAAAGAAACTGAAAAAAAAATCGTCATGAAATCAACTAAAATTATCGAAAATACAGTTTCAATTTTCTCGTTTCTAAAGCAACACACAAACACCCTAGACACTAGTCATTGCCTGTTGCGTTTGTCTTTGATGTAATTTTGTAAAAGAACAGATTGATCCGTAAAAAACTTCTGCAGGCAAACCGGTCCTACAGCCAGACAGCCATGCCATTGATTAGTGGATGCCATGCCAACCAAAACGGGCGCTGCCCGGGCATTATAATACACACACCACAGGGCCCCAACAGAGTCACCCTGAACCCTGAAAAAATAATCACACTGCCGTTATTTTTTCTAAACTTATATTTAAAATAATAGTTCAACACATAGGCAGTAGTATTAACCAGAATATTACGATCCATATTATGTAATCAAAATAGAGTTATTTTGATAGATATATAAATATATATATAATATATATATATATATATATTTAATATATAATAATCATATATATATATATATATTAAATAAAAATAGAATATATCTATATATACACAATACAAATACATATATATATATATAAATAAATAAAAATATATAATATATATATAAATATATATATATATATATATATATAACATAATACATAACATTACATATATATATATAGATATATAGATATAACATATATATATATATATATCATATATATATATATATATATATATATATAAATATATAATATATATAAATAAAATATATATATAATATATATAAATATAATATATATATATATAAATATATAATATATATATATACTAAACATATATATTCTTATACATATATTATATGTAAATGTATATTTATAATATATATATATATATATATATATAAATATATATATATAAAACTATATATTATATATATATATATATGTATATGAGTAAATGTGTATATATAAAATATATACATATATATATATATATATATATATATATATATATATAAATATATATATAATATATTATATATATACTATATATATATTATAAATATATACTATCAAATAACTCTATTTTGATACATAATATGACGTAATATTCTGGTTACTACTACTGCTAATGTGTTGAACAATTATTTTAAATATAATTAGAAAAATAACTGCAGGTGATTATTTTTCAGGGTGACTCTGGTGGCCCTTTGGTGTATAATGCCGGGCTAGCGCCCGTTTTGGTTGGCATGGCATCCTACATCAATGGCATGTCTGGCTGTAGGACCGGTTTGCCAGCAGTTTTTACCAGGATCAGTTCTTTTACAAAATACATCAAAGACAACGCAACAGGCAATGTCTGTGTTGCTTAGAAACGAGAAATTGAACTGTATTTTCGAATTTTATTGATTTCAGACGATTTTTTTTCAGTTTCTTCGAATTGTTGAAGATTTTGTATACCAATAACTAATGTTTGCGTTGCTTGGAAAAGTGAAATGAAACTGCATTTCCGACTTTTTTTGGTTTCCGAGAGTTTTTTCGTACCTATTCCTAACAGATAAAAACAAACAATTTTAGAATATGAATGTAAATAATTACTATGTCTAATTAAACTGTGACTTTTGGATACTGTCTGCATTATGTTTTACTTGAGTATGCCGTAATTAAAATAAGAGTATGCTGTAATTAAAATAAAACTTATTTAACAATAACAAATTAACATATTTTTTTGTGTTCCTTTTAATTTCTTGGAGTGGTTCGAATTATCATTTTATTTCTCAGCAAATGTACTAACAATTCCTTTTATATGTTGTTTAAAAAGATGTTTTTCAAGATAATAAAATAAAATGTGTCTTTGGATTGCATGCTTGTTTAATTTATTGAAACACACATTATGATTAAACCTAAAAATTTTTTGTATAACTGCATAGAAACAATTCGAGTTTTAGCCTACTTTTTTTTAATTCGTAAGAATTAAAGGCATATTTTTTGCGTATAAATCATGATTAGCTTTAATTTACATTTCCTATTTTAAGTGCATTTTTGGAGTAGTTTCATGTTTTTGTTTCAACGAGAAATCAATTACATATTTATATATAACTGCAAATAAATCAGGCAGGCGATGCGTAATATTTATTTTATTGGCGATGGAATATAATGAAAATAACTTATTTGACTTTAAGATGTATAAATTACAGCTGGATGTTGTGTTTAGGGAAATTTATTCTTATGAGTATAAATTCAATGTAGAAACGGTTGTAGATGGCACTACTGTTAAGAACCTAGTTTTTTCCCGATAAAAATTTAGTAATTATTTAAGTAAAGAAACTAGGCATTTTAGTTCTTTTGAACTTTCCTGTTTCATTGATTTTTCTGTTGACAGAATGAATGTACAGGGTGGTTATAAAATAACGCTCGCTGTACGGAGTGGTCAGTAGATTGAATGAATAATCCAAATCCATCAAACATTCAGACACTTACTAATCTAGATAGGACAAAACGAATGAAATCATAAAAAAGATAGAATCATAAAAAATAATCATAAAAATAGATTTTAGAATGTTATTTGGGAAATTACGTTGAGGGAACCCAACGACGCTTCAAAATATCGAATTTTTCTTTTAACTTGTAGTCACTAAAGCGAGTATTTAGGCAAAAGCGAATATAATTCGCACATGAATATAGGGCTGTAGTTGGCAAAGGTGTAAGTTAATTCCAACATAACTTACTTGCCAGCAGCAAATGTCTTAAATAAAAAATACAATGTTCAGCCTTTAAGTATACTTTTCTCTTTTTCTATTGTATTTGATGGCTTGAAATTTTCTAAGATTATGTATGTTTGTTTAGGAAAACTAAGTGAACCCCCAAATTTTTTATAAAAATGCCAAAAATATATTATTACGTGCAAAAATGCGTTTTCTTTCATTTAGAGAATGCGCAAATATTGCATTAAGGGTAATAACTTCAGAGTTATAAAGATTCATCATCCAACTTAAGTTTTGTTTAAGTTTAATTTAATATTTTTAATATATACATATAAATATTTAAATATTCCCTCAATAGTTGAAGCTGGAAGGTTTGGGTGGGGTGAGGTGTATCGAAAGCTTAAATGGGCCAAGCAGAAATTGTATTTTTCTAAAAGTATGCACAGTGGCGGGATACCCCGGTACTGGGGTAATGCCCGCCACACCACTGGGGTTAATGCCACCACATCAATAAACAAAGCAAATAATCTAAAAATAAAATGGAAAATTACATAATAAAGCGATACATATAGGACTAAAATAGGTTTAATTAACCTTGGGAAGGAAAATTGTACAGGGTACAGCTCTTTTATTAAATTTCTATTTGCAACTAACTATGCAGTTTATTTTAAAGTTTCGTTGGTCAATTTGGTCAGTTCAGATATTCTTCTTTTCATATACGTGGCAACAGGAAAGGAAAATTAAATAGGTTGTAGGGCCAATATATGATATTTCTATTTTACGGATTATGCCGCCATCCCATTTTAGCAAGTGCGGCAAACACCCCCAGAGTTATGTGGACGGCATTACCCCAGTAAGACAAAAATGCATAGACTGTTTGTTTAAAGAAAGGTAGATAGCCTAGCGTCCCAACTAACAACTTGATAAATTAGCCAAATAATTACTATTTTCAATGAAATATAACTGATTTATCTAACTTAGAGATACCAGTCACTTATCTCTTATACATAATTTCAGAAGGCTCGAAATTAGATGAAAATCACTAAAAACCGTATTTTTCAAATAACTTTACACCAACTCATCCCACAAAAATTAAGTCTATACACACATTACTTGGTTTCCAGCTACAGGACGCGCTCACAGCCTATCCCCCTCCCACACACACTTGTGGCAAGATGCAAGGGGTGGCGGCATTGCCCGAGGTGGCGGGATTCCCCTGCCCTGCCCTATATTCAAACACAAGTTTTCCAAGGATTATCATTTTATGTCAAACACAAATGTCAAAATTAAACACAATGGTTTGAGAAAAAAATTCAATGAAGTTTGTTACAGAAGAAAAATCATTTTTGTATAAAGGTGACAGGAAGTGAATGCTATTTGAAATGGTGAAAATCATCACAACTCGTTTTATTACCTTTTCAAATTTCAAAAGGTGAAAAACTAAAACCAAAGAAATGCTTAAAAGAACAAGTTTGTAACAAATTCCATTTTATTGTAAAAGTTGCATTAAAAAATTAATGTCCGGGAATATATCCCACGCAGAGTTTCAAACACTAACTAATTTTTTTTTTGAAAATTACATACCATGATTTGTGAACTTCAGCAATGTCCAACGATCCCAAAGCACATCTCACAGCGTCAAAATCACACCCTTCTCTAAGACATCCTCAACATAATGGGTCGCTATTTATTCACTAACCTACTAACCTTCCCCGCCCATGAGAATATTCCAACGGGAAAAAACTGAGAAAGGGGAAACATAGGGTCAAGTGGGGAAAGTGTGATAGGTTTTCTGCATTTTTCATTAAGAAAATTCGTTCTCTGCTTCAAGTAAATTCCAAATCCTAAAATTGGTGTGACTTATTATAAAGAAAAAATACATATGTAAAAAAAAATTAATGTTTTGAATCCAATTTAAAGTGATTACAAAAATTTGAATTTCAAAATTCATTGCTGTTTTTATCACACTATACCCCACAAAGAAAGACCCACATAAAAAGCAGACAGTTTCACTTAAATTCAAACGCTCAAAACTTTCTTTAACAAAAAATAAGGTAAATTCTGTTGCACGGTAGTGCTAACCAGCCAAGTTCAGGGCAACTACCCAACCTTTGCTGAAGGGGTTTTTTCGGCGTGTTTTCGGACCCTCCGTTCTTTGTTCCTAATGCATCACAGAAATGATTTTTAGAAATTTTTATTGGTCAATAGGAGTCTTGGATGAAGAGTATAAAAAAAATCTGCCGTTCTATCACTTTTTATCTCCGAGAAAAAGAATTGGAAATGGACACTGTTGGGCTCACTCACTCACCTCACTCACTCACCGATCATCAAAATGTTTCTATGACCACCCACTTGTTCTAGAATCCCGAAAATTGGAATACTGGTAGATTTTGTCATACAACCAACATAAAAAATCCGAAAATCCGAATATTTAGCACGGGTTTGTTCTTAAATTGCTATGGCGCCCTTTTTTCAAAAGCAGTTACAATCCGCTACATCCGCCGATATGACAGCGGCGATTAAATGAACGCCACAATTCAAATAGCTTTTACCTTTCGATGATACGAAAAAGTTTTTCAAGTGTGGGAATTTAGCACACGATATTACTAATGGAAAAGTTTTCAATCATCATTTTGATTAAGTTTAATGGTTTTCAAGTGCAACACCTGAGCTTGGCAACCAGCTCCATGTTTTTAATAATGGAGTTTATGGGTTTGTTATGGTTTGTAGGAAATGAGTTACAATTGCTAAAGGTTCTTATATAATGCATGAGCAATGGCTGGCTGGAACCCTGCCCCCCCAAAATGATTTAAATAGGCATATGATTTTTTTTTGTTTGTTTTAGTTGGAATAACATCGCACTAAGAGCGACACCAAGGGTAATCAATTCTTCCCTATTGTTTAAATTAAAAAAAAAAGATACCAGAGACCAAACACACAAATCATGAAATTTATATTGATAACAATTTGGAACTTATATTACGCTTTGACAATTTGTATAAAAGCAACTATTCGGGTTTCAAAATTGTAATTGGGGTCAACAACAATTGAATTTTTTCTCGCCAAGGGTCATACAAGGTCATATTTGATCGCAAAATGACCTTTTAGGCCGTTATACAGCGCGTCTCAAAAGTTTATGGACAACTTTTTTTTTCCACTTTAGGAACCAACTAAAACGAGTAAAAAATACGATATAAATTATGCATGCATCTAGCTGTAGTAATACAAATAATAAAACACTCAAACAAGTTAAAGCTGCTATAAATTTTAATACAAGAAAATGATTAAAGAAAAATAGCTGTCCCAAAAGTATATGAAACAAAAAAAGGTTTTTAAAAGGTGTTCATTATTGACGAAGTACCCATGATTTATAATTAGATCGATAATTTAATCTATAAATAATAAACAGAAAGAGTCTGTGTATGTCTGTGGATCGCAAAAGACCTACTTAGACTGCTCTAAAAAAATTTTCGAAATTTTTAATATAGATTCCTTTTAATACCTACAATGTGCACCAAGAGGCTTAGTTTTTTTCATATTTAATTGTGTTATTTTAATTAATATAATTAGTTTTAACAAAAACGTCATCCACGTGGGAGTGCGGTACCATAACAGCGGCGTTGAAAATACATGGACCGGGCCGAAACCGGGGGGCTTGACGCCAATCCTTCTATTAGTGTTTTGGCTTTTTAAGTGCGCATGCGCCAACACGAATTTTATTTTTTGTTTTTGATTTTGAGTTTGTATTTTAATAAGTAGGCAGACCAAAACAGGGCTACAAAACACAACGACCGTGCGGTAACTGAGCCTGACCACCAATCTTTGTTAGAATTTGCCTTTTCTTGCGCTCGCGCCAACACAATTGAATTTTTAGTTTAGATATTGAGTGAAATGAGGAACATTCATGTGATGTCCCCCCATACACTCAATATCTAACCTGAATATCTAATTCATGTGATGTCACGCGGTTGAAGCTCAGATGGATATGGCCGTGAATGTCCCCCATTTTCACAATAACATGCCTCAAAAAGGAAGCCCCAAAGCGAAGTTAACGGTTCCCAGTAAGGCGAACCAAACTGCTAGTTTAAAATAGGTACAAAATGTACTTGTTCCAACAAGTCAGTACATTTTGAACGAGCAGTAAAATGAAAACAGTACAAGATTTTTTAAAAATGTACTATACATTCGTCCAAATATAGTTTTTTATTTTATATATCAATGTTTACTTAAACACGTTGTTGATTGTCCTCTAAAAAAGTTAAGTACTACTAACTTTATTAAACAATTGAAGTGGTGTCAAATATTTAAAAATAAACATGTTTTTTTTTTATTTAAGAACTTATTTAAATTATTTTATTTAGGTATACCTACAAAAAGAAGTGAAATCCAAACAAAAACCTCACAGTAAAAAAGGCCAAGTTCTTTACAAAAAAAATATTGGCCTGGCCTTAAAAAAGAAGTGAAATCCTGAAAAAAGGGTACCAAGTTCATTAAAAGTGGACTGATGTGGTATTGAACCACCAAAACATTTTATGTCTTATGATCATTCTTATGTTTACCACATTCAAGCAAAACTCGCACTTGAATTTGTGTAACTTGGCCATTACGCATTTTTGATGAAAAATAACACAAGCCATTAAAAGTATATTATGATATATGATTATTCAATACTGGTACAACTCGATTCCAACGGTCCCACGATATTGCGACCGCCACTAAAAGTAGTGAGGTGTGGAGAATTTCAAGTAATCTGGAATTGAGAAAGCTATACAAGTTAAGGCCATGCTGTGGATATACAAAAAAATAAAAGGCTCCAATGGCTTCGGAACATCTTGAGCGAATGGGTGATGAGAGAGCAACAAGGACAATATTTAAAGGAAAGCCAGAGTGGACGGAAGGAGACAGGACGTCCCAGGAAGAGATGGTTTTGGACGAGGCGGAAGAAGATCTGAAAAGGATTAAAGTTAAAAATTGGAGGGTCAAAGCCAAGGACAGGAAAAAGTGCGCTGTGTGGTCCTTCATGGACTGTAAGTGCCTGAGGAGTAAAGTAAGTAAGTACTAAAAGTAGTACTATTTTA